>JADRCC010540629.1:0-13427 GCA_019843855.1 Hylomyscus alleni
AAAAAAAAAAAGACCCTAGAGACCCCAGGGAAACCTGTACACTGACCTGGCTACCATATACTCAGCCAGGTAAGATGGGTTCTAATATGCCCCAAGAAACAGACCTCCAAAACCAAAGCAATGGCCAAGGCAAGCACAAAATCCCAGGGTCGGGGGCAAAAGAAAAAGGAAACAGAGCCATCTTTGGAGCTGAGAACTTTGGGGAGCCAGCACTTTCCTCTTTGGCTTGTGTTGCTTCAGCTTGACACAATCAACCCACACAGCAGCGGAGATCTTTGCTCCATCTTTGTCTCCCAGGGTTGACTCTCAAGCCATAACAGATGGACACAGAAGAGCAAGCCACGTTGCACTTACACAGGAGATGTGCAACAAGCAGAGTCAGAGTTCTTTACTTTTCTTCCCTGAGCCTCTTGGCTAGATAACTGAAACATCTAAGGGCACAGTGAGGAAGCCCACGAGATCCATTAATTGCCAAGAGGCCTAGAAAGCCACAATATTGAGGTTGATGTCCATCTGGAGCAGTGGCGGGGGCAGAGGGGGTTTAGGGGGCAAGAACTAAGGAAGAAAGACAAGACTGGGTGTTGCCAGGGAGTCAGCATAGCAGTAGCAGGAGCCATGCTGGAGCCCAGCATGGCTAAGGTGGAAGACAGGAGGTCTGAGAACATAAGGAACTCCTGGGAGCTATTGGACCCAACTCAGGTGAGATGACATATTGAGCTGAATGGCTTCGAGTCCCCAGTGGCCTACTCCACTCTGCTCCTATCCCTGTCTCCTGACAACCAAGTCCCAAACAAGCTAGGAGGATTTCAGTCAAAGCCTATTCTTGGACTCTTGGTAAATCTTCTCTGGGAAGGTCGCTTTACACGACCCATCTACTAGGATGCCAAACTGCTTTCACTCAGTGTCTGGGTTCCTGGGTCCTGGAGAAGTGTCTACTGATGGACTGTGCTCAGTCCCCACCTCATGGGCACTCAAGGATGAGTCCCTTGAAGAGAGCACCATGAGGATGAGCATCGTCCTGGATAGAGCATACGTAACAGCAGCTGTCAGGATGCTATGTCTCCAGGGACTGAAATTCTTGCATATGTTCTCTAAAGATTGGCCAGATGTGATGCTTTCACAGAGAAAGTCCCTTCAGTGCTTACCACCCACAAACTAGACCTTCCTGGAAGCAAGGTTTGATTAGAATGGTCCGGGGAGGTAAGGAAGATATTTAAGGTGGCACACCTCACAACCACTATCTGCCAGGTGGCACCCCCCCCCATTTTCTTGGGCCCTGAAATACATAGTGCCAAACCCAGTGACCAACCTGTCTCAGGGGAATCTAGGTCCCAATACCAAGTCACAGTCTCTGCTCCAGGCAATGTAAGTAGCCAGGTATGGGACTCTGCTGGACCAGGTCTTAAGTCTCCTGCTGTGAAGGTGTCATGAAGCAGGGGCTAAGATGCCCTCTAAAAGCCTTGTGGGGCAGATAGGGGGAAGAGGACAAAGGTACACACACAGACACACACACACACACACACACACACACACACCTATAATAAGAACTATTCATACGTGTTAAAAAGTATCCACGTACAAACAGTATATCATGATCCCTGAAGGCTGTAACCCCGAGCCACGGAGGCAGAACACTCTTTGGCTACATATGCCTCACCTGTCCTGGGACAGTCTCCTGAAGGTCAGAATGCCTCTTGTGGTTAAACAACATCCTTGATAGTACAATCTATCAGAAAGGCACCATGGCACTCCCCTACACATTAGCTCTAAGGACGGGTTTGCATCCTCAGAAGATCCAACAGCATTATAGTAATTGGGGTTTCAGTACCTTTCCCCTTTGGCAGGAATTGTGGAAAGAAATAGCCTTGAAGGGAGATCAAACCCATCATAATTTGGGACAGGAAGGAAGGAGGCCTTACCCCACAAATATTGATAAGAAATCTCTACAACCCTAACCCATTAGGCTATGACTGGCCTTGGGGAAGCCCACTCAGTCTCTCTTTGGAATGTTTGTTTCCCTAAATTAACTCCTGTTCAAACTGTCTCTTTTGGCGGCCGGGGTGATGGGTCAGCAGTTAAAAGCACTGACTGCTCTTCCGAAGGTCCTGAATTCAAATCCCAGTAACCACATGGTGGCTCACAACCATTAGTAATGAGATCTGACACCCTCTTCTGGTGTGTCTGAAGATAGCTACAGTGTACTTACATATAATAATAAATAAATCTTTAAAAAAAAAACTGTCCCTTTCCTTCGAGAAGACAGGGATGGAGAGGTGTCCCCACCCCGCCTGGCAACCCTAAGTGCTGACCAGATGGCACCCTGCCCTTCCTGCCAAGAGCCTTCAGCAGCTCTCTGGGGATCAGCTGTGTCTGGCCTGGCCCAGTTCATTTTCTCACTCAAGACCTAGCATGCAGAGCTGGGTGAGTTCTGAAGGCTCTTTGGCCAAAAATGCCTGGCTTTTACCCATCAAGCGTGTCTAGTGTCTGGCTATGCTGATATCCAGGCGTTTTATGAACATTTAACACGTCTGATTAGCCTTCTAGAAGTCCTGGAAGAACGTCTAGATGTGTGCAGATGCCCTTAGTCTCCCCAGCTCTATGATGCCCCCACCCTGAACTCAAGCCAGGGAGATGTTTTTCTAGATCTTCCAGCCTGGGTCCCAAGGGCAATGGGGGTTTTGTACCCACAAACCAGAAGTCTGGATCCTTGGTAGGAGCACTGAAGCAAGCCTGTTGCTGGAGCTCCCCACTCCCTGGAAACTGTTATATTCCTTCCTGGACAAAAATACCAGAAGATCGTAACTGTAGTCGTAGCTGGCCATCTCTCTGATCACAGTGGTAGTCTTTATGAGATTCATCCATGATGAGCTTCTTATAAGCCATCCCATGAAGATACAAAAGCTCCCACATATAATAAACACGTTTAGTCAAGCACACATCCCACCCTCAACTCCCACCACCTAACCACCACATTTTCTTCTCAGCAGAGTTCTGCTTCATGGCTCCTTGGCCTTTCCCAGTTTGGAAAACTCCATTCAGCTCTACACAGGTCCTTGAGCCCTCCTGGCACAGAATGGTTTTAGTAAAATGAAGTGATTGACTCAGGGACACTATGTAACTATTTCAGTACTAATTGACCTACTAGCCAGAAACAAACACTGGCCACATTATAATTCCATTATAATGGAGTCATTAAGTAGAGAAGAAAGCCTGGAGCCCACCCCCAGGGAACAGACTCAAGCCTAATGGAATTTTCCCAGATCTTAGGGTATCAACAGGACCTGAGGGGACCAGCCCTGCTCTGAGAGGACCCTAAGGGGAATCATCAGAGAGCTGAGAATAGGAGCTCACACCAGAGAGAATCTTTTACAACTGAAGAACAAACACAGCCCTGGGTGCCTCAGGCCAGCCCCAGAAAGGATTGGAAGAGTCCAGAGGAGACCATCCCATCCCTAAGGGTGGCAGTCCAGTCCTGTGGGCTGTGAGGGGACTCTGCTCTCTGTGAGCTCTTAGCCTCACTCTGTAGCTTGATTACTCTTTCTCTCAGGCCTGCCAACCTTCTTGGGAACCTAGTTCTGCCCTGCTTTGTATTGCTTGTAAAGCTTCTCCATGACTATTTCCCAGTGACATCCATCTTAACACCCGGGGTCAGTGTTTATTTCAACTCTGTGAGGGCATAGAACACCATATGACTTAGGATAGCTAATAGCTTAAATGTAGCCTCTCATTTGGAGCCCTTGCTGGCCGGGTCTCGAGGCAAGCCTTGAAGGAGGTTATAAGAATGTTCCCCTGGAGCCCAGTTACCAAGCTGGCCTCCATTCCTGATCGTGTTGTAATGGATGGAGCCCTCAGCTCAGCCCACACTCTTTCCTGGCCCGTGCAGTGTCTCAGAAGAGCCATGTTTCTCCCTGTAAAAATGGGTGGTCCATCTCGTTAACCTAGCTGAACATCAGGTATTGGCTAGCTGTAAGGGAGTGGGGGGCCTATTCGCTTAGGGAGTGAAGAACCCCGGCTCCCTAAATCTCTCCTGAGCCCTAAAAGCTTCAAGATGCTAGATTCTCCTCTGTTGAGGACCCAGCTCAGAATCAGGACTTGGGAGAAAAAAAATTATATATATATATATATGTGTGTGTGTGTGTGTGTGTGTGTGTACATATACACACATATATACATATATACACATGTACACATATATGTGTACATGTGTATATATGTATATATGTATATATGTATCATCAATATGTGTGTGTGTGTGTGTGTGTGTATATATATATATATATATATATATATATATATATATATATATCATAGCACCAAGCAGGATGCTGAACAATATACATTCAAAGAGGTGGTTTAGTGAGAGTCCTAATGAGGCAAGATTTGCATGTCATTTGTCTAAAAGTTGCACAGAGCCTTTAACAAGTAGCTCTTACCCTCTCTGGGGAAATAATGGGAGAACCGTGACCTTCCCAGGCTCACAGTTCAGCCTTCCGACTCTCCCCTTGTGCTCCTAGAGGCTTCCTCCTTCCTCCCTGCACCTCTTAACCTAGGTGGTGGTACCATCTCACCCTCTCCACACCCGCGGGCATGCCTGCCCCACCCCCATCTCTGCCCCACCCCATCCCAGATCATGCCCCAGCTCTGAAGCTCTGCTCTTGAACAAGCAGCCCCATCTCTCTAAGCTTTACTCTCCTACCCAGTCCTTCTTCCAGAGAAGCCAAGCATCCCCTCTAGATCTGCTTGTTCCCATGCTTCAAAAGCCCTCAGAACCCCAGCACTGCTGTGCCTAGCAGAAACCACAGATGAGTACTCCTGTTCTCTGTTCTCTAAGCCTGCTCATGAAGCAACTCATTTCCCTGCGATATACCTTCTTTTTGCCTTGAGTTAATTCTGCATTTTTGAACCTTACCGCTAAATTTACCCCAAGGCAGAAGTAGCAAGCATTGGCCCAGCCCATGGTTGGCTTGTTTATCTTCCTGTTTCCTTCCCTCGTGTCTACCCTCTTGAAGGTGTGAAATGAAGTAGAACAAAGCAGGCATGTGCTCCTGTTGGTGACCAGTACTCCACAGTAAAATCAAATGTGACAGCAGCTGGCAATGGCGCATGCAGTCAGCCCCAGGGCTGTGCACTCTATGCCCCTCCACTGCCAGGCCACAGAGGCGGCAGTCTACCTAGGTGCCAGCTGCCCATCAGGACCTCGGCCTGGGCCTGGGAAATCAGTGTGGCTCCTGGCAATAACTCTTGTCACCTGTGTGGCAAAAGGAGCAGAGTAAGACTGGCTCTGGAATGAAACGGTGATTGGCCAACCAGAGCAAGCTGATCACCTTTGAAGGAATTTAAGTACAGGAGGAGGAGGGGGGGGGGAGGGAGGAAAGGAAGGAAGGAAGGAAAGAAGGGAGGGAGGAAGGAAGGAAGGAAGGAAGGAAGGAAGGAAGGAAGGAAGGAAGGAAGGAAGGAAGGAAACTCGGCTGTCTCCCAATGTTAACTACAACCTAAGCAAACTCCTTGATTGCCTGTCTTCCCAAAATGGAAATAGCATTGGTCTTACAAGGTTACAATGAGAACACATAGAAAGTCCTGAGCATCTTCTTACTAGATGATTCTCCACTTTTGCTCCCCACCTCTACTCCTCATTTTTTTTGTTTTATACAAAATGACCATACTTATAAATCAGATTGTAAAAGGCTTTTTAGTACGAGGAAATACAGTTGACACGTCCCTTCTCCCAATGTTCTTTCTGCCAGCATCCTTTCCTGTAGCCTTCAGCTTGGAACATGCACCCCACAGCTCAGCTCCACCCTGTGGCGCCTCCTGCCTGCCTCAGAACTTGATTTGAGTGGCTGTGGGCATTACCTGAGTTACATTCCGAAATGTCCCCACCTGCAGGTTCTCAGCTTGGGGTGATATCTTGGGAGGTTCTAGGGACCAGGTAGTGGGTCCTAGCTCTAGGAAGTGAGTCACTAGGGATGTGCATCATCCTTGGCACTTCCTCTCTAGTTCTGCTTCCTGTCTACCTATGATGTGAACATCTGTCCTCTGCTACCATGAAATTCAGCCCAAGCATGTGGAGCCAAACAATGATGAACTAAACCCCCTGAACTGTGAACCAAAAGAAATCTTTGCTCCCTTAAGTTATCTATGTTGAATGATTTGGGCAGGGTAATGGGGGGGGGGGAAGCACCAGCACATCTGCCATGAGCCCTTTCCCTGGAGGATGGTCCCAGTAGAAGAAAGAACTGGATCCCAGGCTGGACTAAGATTCAGTGTCAGGATTAGTGGGAGCAGTGTAAACTGAGAAGCTTCACTAAATGGAAGCCATTACTGCTAAAGCCACCAGCCCATTCCTCAGTCTACTGGTAGCCAATTGTGTAACCCGGAACTTCCTCCCCAATCTGTCTACCTGCAAGACAAAGAAGCAGACCATTTCTTCCGTTGCTTCCAGCCCCAGCATCCTGAGACTCCCAATGAAAATTGTGCACCCATTAAGCAATTCAAAAGGAATGAGGTCTGGCAACCAGAAGGCTAGCAGACAGCCGGAGAAGGACGAGCTCTTGGGCAGGGACAGGCTGCTCCCCAGCCTGGGATTCTGCTGTACCGAGGAATTGAAGCTGATGGAACACAGCAGCGATTTATGAGAGCTCATGGATAGGAAGCTGAGGAGGCTATACATTAGTCATGTCTGAGATTCCTTCTCAGTGATACTGTGGGGCCCAGGAGCCAGCTCGGCCACTGCCCAGATGAAAGACCTATTGATCCAGAAAAAGCAAGGGAGCCAGCATTACTTTATTTTAATAGCAAAATAAAAATGTGACCTGTTTTTCCAGGGAGGAAATCCACCAAAAGAAAAAAGTATATATTAGAGACCAAGTTCTGGATCAAGTCAGGCTGGCGGGACAAGATAACAAAATTACATGGTAAGAATGACTTCTGACTTAAGAATGGGCACAAGACTCAACCCAAGACCCAAGGGAAAAAGTCCTCTTCCTGCTCCCTTCCCCGACTCCCCAGCACCCACGTGCTTGTTCAGAAAGGAGGAGGGGATGAGAAGCTCACCAGCGATCCTAGGACATTTGTCTCCAAGTGCTTAGAAGAGGGTCAAAACCCAGCCAAAACCAACTGGTCTCTTGCCCTCGGGTCCCATCTTGTGGGAGAGACAAATACCATACTGCAGAATGAAAAGGCATAATCAGATGCTAATTAGATAGATCCGTGGCTCTCACTCTTGAGTGCAGATGAAGCTCCTTGGATGGGTCCCACACTCAAGGAAGTCACATTTAGCTGCTTTGAGGTACTGCCTAGATCTTCATCTCTCCAAAGGTCCAGGATGTTGTTCGGACTGCTGGTCTGAACACCAGGCACCAAGCAATAGGGCTGCAAAGTCGAACCTTTAGTTGCCTCTCAGAACAACCTGCTGGATCAAGTGAGCCCAACGCAAATTATAGTAACTGGCAACCTGTTTAGAATCTGCATTTCCTGCACTTTCCTCCTTGCTGCCTTCTTTTCTCCCCCACCCTTCATCCCTTCATCCTCATCATCTTTAGAGGCCCGCACGTGCTAAACACAGACTCCACCACTTAGCTCCACCTCCAGCTCCAAGAGTCTGCTTTTCCATGTATTTATTAATTAATTCACTTCCCAAACATTGTCCCTCCCTCTTGGTCCCCCCTCACAGAGTACCTCCCCCATCCCTCTCCCTTTCCCTTCTGAGAGGATGGGGCCCCACCCTGGGTATCCCCACACCCTGGGTATCCCTCCACCCTTGGCACATCAAGACTCTGCTGAGTGAGGCACATCCCCTCCCACATTTCTAGCAAGGCCCAGGGCACTCCAGGTGGACACACTCAATAGCTGAAGAACTCTAGTTAGACCATTAGTGCCGTGGGAACTGAAAAATGAAGAAGGAACTGATGGGAAAAGGTTTAATGATAGTGGCCGGGCTGATTCTTGAAGGATAAACAAGATTTGAGTGAAAGAGAAAGGGTACTCTTTGGAGGAAACACTGAGAAAAGCAGGAAGTGGGGGATGAGAAGACCAAGAACAGAGAAGTGGCCACTGGTAACTGACACATGCTGGAGAGACAAATGGAAGTTGGGGCACCACATGCAGGCACCTCCCTGTTCAAGAGGCTGGTCCAGTTCCAAGGAGTCTACTGGCAGCTGGTCTTTGTGATGGAAATAATTATTGTTCTGTGAGTCCCAGACTGACAGCTCCCAATCCAGCCAATTTGGATATTTTTTCACCTGGCTTGCTAGTAATGGTTTGTTTCTGGCAGTCTGAAGTGACTCCCACTTTTCCAGGGTCAAGTCAAAGGAGCCTCAGCTCTCCAAGAGCAGAGGGTCTCAAAACCACACAAGGTGGTTATGAGTTTCCCTGCAAGCAGCCAGAGAACACTAGCATGTTTTGTACAATGCTTAGTCATAGGTCCCTCAGTCAAGGTCATGATCAAAGAAAGATACATGGCCTCTTTCTCTCCTCCAGTACCTTGGAAGTATTTTGTTCATAAGATCGCTCCAACAAAAGATACACCTTTTCTTCAGCAGAGCTACATCTGTGGGTACGAGAAACAAAAGCGCACCTGTGCCAAATCCTTGTCCCTTGAAAACTGAACTCATAATTATTGTATGTAGTCATATTTTCCCAACATTTGCCATATCAAAGTACCTCTAACTTGTATACACTCAGAATTTGGAGATTAGAAGTACAAAGTCAAAGAGAAGGCAGGATCCTGGTTCTTCCAAAACCTCCAGGAAAGGATTCTCCTTTGCCTCTTTCAGTTATGGCAGACTCAGACAGCTCTGAGCTTGTAAACATAACTCACACAAGCCTCACAAGTGTTCTTTCCTGTCTATGTCTTTGTCCAAATGCCTTTCTTATTCTAAAGATTCCGGTCATAAGGGGTGGTGTTACATAAAGACATCAGTCATTGGCTGCATGAACAGCAGGTGCATGAACAGATTGTGAAAACTGGCTCTTTCATCCACTCCACACAGTTGAGACCCACAGCAGTTCTAGGTGCTATGGATGTAGCCATTAACAAAAATGTCACAGGTCACAGCCCACATAATTCACCTTCCAGTGAGGAACAGGCATAAAAATAAAACATGGTATGTGGAAATAGAATATAAAAGTATGAAAAAGTTAATAAATTTGTGAATTTTAAGCAGGTGGTCAGAGAAAGGACAAGGCAAAGCTAAGGATCAGGGGGTCCCTGGAGGGACAGTGAAAGCAAGGCTCTGCAGCACTGGCCTCTGTGAGATCTGCTTCTTAAACCACCACACATGGAAGTCCACACTCTGCAGCTATGTAGCCACAACTTTGGGTGAGAACAAAGCAGGCCACTTGTACCATGCAGGCAGGGGATAAATGTTGGCACACAGCAGTAGCAGCTGAGATGAAAACTGCTGGGACCTGGGTCTGTGAAGGTTAGCAGGGTGGGGGTCAGGTCTGAAAACCCACAGCAGTAGTCCATCATCCACGGAGCAGGACTTAGCCATCAGTTTGGGCCAACAGAAGTGTGTGCCTCATGGATGCTGTAATCCTTCAAAGAGCTTTTCCACCCAAGTGAGGATAATCATACAGAAGCATTCTCAATGCAAACCAGTCAAAATTGCCTAGGAAGAATAGCCACTAAGATACTAACAGAACCAAAAGTTAGTTTTGTTTTTGAGAGAAGGTTTTCTGTAGTCTAGGCTAGCCTTGAGCTCACTATGTAGCCAAAGAGGAATCTTAAACTTCCAATCCATCTCCTCAATGCTGGGGTCACAGACGTGCATCAGCCTACTAGAACTAAAGACATTTTCAGAAGATGCATCTCGCAGAAATACAAGTCCTTTGACGCCTTGGTGTTGAGTTCCACTGATTAAAAGTTGTCTCAAGAAGGGCATGTGCGAGTGACATCTTCGTTTTCATATACAACTCCTGCAGTGTCCAGTTATTATTTTCTTAAACTGACTTCATCACAAAGTAGCAGCAACCATCTTAAGGTGGTTTGTACTCATCAGTGTCAGCAATTCTCAACCTTCCTAAGGCTGTGACCCTTTAATTCAGGTCCTCGGATGGCAGTAACCCCCAACCATAAAATTATTTTCGTTGCTGCTTCCTAACTCTAATTTTGCTACTGTTACGAATCGCAATGTAAATATCTGATCTTCGATGACCCAGCGCATTGGACTCCCAAAGGAGTCATGGCGTGCAAGTTTAGAGGCTGCTCTATGTAAGCATGACCATGATACTAAAATAATTCAAACTGTTGAGTGATGTGTATGACCTAATTCTTGGATTGTAGGCGTGTGACAGAGACCATGTGTCTGTACAAAG
Source organism: Hylomyscus alleni (assembly GCA_019843855.1). Taxonomy (NCBI): domain Eukaryota; kingdom Metazoa; phylum Chordata; class Mammalia; order Rodentia; family Muridae; genus Hylomyscus; species Hylomyscus alleni. The sequence continues at coordinate 10,318 of JADRCC010540629.1, forward strand.
GAAATGATCTTGAAAGATAGGAACTAAGTGGTAGCTACTGTAAGAAAGAGTGGGAACCATGGGGAAGCCAGCCTTTGCATGTTGCAGATACTTCCCTTCAGTTGAGATTACTTTTCTATGTGTCTTAGGCAAAGGGTTTCTCTGTGCAGTGCGTCAGCCAGAGCAAGGATGCCTCTACACACGTGACAACAGGAAAGGAGACACTTTGGGTCCCTCTGCGTCCTCATTCCTGCTAGAAGTAACAGGCAGGCCTGTATCATAAGAAGTTCTATCTAAAATGTGAACTTTTTAATAGCACTGTCAAACATTAGAAATCCTTAAAGTTAATAATTCCAAGTGAAATCCTGGCATCTAGGATAAAGAACCCCAAGGTGCTGAGAGGAGGGGCAGACCTGAGAATTGGCAGGTGACGCAGGGAGAATTCAGGGGAAGAAGTCACACTGCCCACATGCATGCACAATCGGCTGGTGCTCTGGAGGGCAATAAAGCCAGAACCTTTGGGGTTCTCTTGCCTACCAGACGACTCATTTGCATGTCCTCTGGACAAAACCAGACAAGTTCATGTAACCTTAGCCTGCATCACAAGCAGCAGAATGCAATAGTCCTTGGGTGGGTCTCTTAGACTGGGCCGCCTACAAGGCTGAAATGGCACACACTCGTCTGCTTCACTCTTTCTAAGTGTTGGATGCTTCTTCTTAACATAAGACACAAATTTACATATTGGCAGCTGTGGCTTTCAAGTTTCCAAGTGGAGTTTGCTCTTAATATTAATCTGCTTTTCACCATCTCCTGTGTCTGTTTTCAATCAGGGGTAAAAATGGCTCACAAGCAAGTCTAACATTGCAATAATGCTCTGTTATAAAAAGCAAAAATACATGGTTTGTGGACACTCGGCTTGATAGGCACTAAACATTTATAAGCAATTTTTTTAAATTGGGACCAGAAAGAATTTACATATCTACTTTGAGTTGATGCCAGTTCAGGAACAAAAACTGATTGATACTAACTGTGGTTTGAGATGTCTGTATGGACTTGGGAAGTCCATACAGGACTAGGCCTCCTTCTCTGTGAAAATAAGGTGGTGTCATCTCCTCAGCTGTATATGCTCAGATGTATGTGCACATCACTAACATAGGCTACACGACACGACTATTCTCTCAGTTTACCGTCCTCTGTGTAGTCCCAGGTCCTATCCTGTGGTCTTTCATGTCTAAGTCTCCATCATTTGTCTTTTGGTCTTCATTCTGTGTTTTTACTCTCCTATCATTTTTATAAGCATGAGATTTTTTTAATCTTACTAAGGAAAATCTTGCATAGAAAAAATAAATAACTGCATTTTATCATCCCCCTTTTGTCTTTATGGTGGGAAGAGTCTTTTGAGGTCCCCTAACACTGGCTGAGAAATGTAGCAAACCTCTCTCTTCTCTTTGCTCTACTACTATTTCAAACTGGAATACCAGTCCCCTGATTAATTGGCACTTATTTTATCATTTTGTTTTTCGAGACAGGGTTTCTCTGTGTAGCCCTGGCTGTCCTGGAACTCACTATGTAGACCAGGCTGGCTTCGAACTCAAAAATTCTGTCTGCCTCTGCCTCCCAAGTGCTGGAATTAAAGGCGTGTGCCACCACTGTCTGGCTTTAATTGGCACATTTTTAAGGACTACAGAAAACACTAAAATCTAAACTTATATAGATGTTAAGATTGTACAAGGTCCACACCTTAGCAGTTCAAAGTGCTGTTCACTGGGTTCTCACATTACACACCTCAATGATTTATTATTTTATGCATGTAGGTGCCTTGCCTACGTGTACATCTGGGCTCTACATGCATGAAGTGTCAGAGGAGGCCAGAAGATGGCAATGGATCCCCTAGAACTGGAGTTACAGATGATTACGAGCCACCATGTGGATGCTAGGTATTAAACCAGGGTCTCTAGAAACGCAGCCAGTGCTCTTAATGTCTAAGATATCTCTCCAGCATCAACAATTAATTTTTCAAAACAATCATCTGTTAGCTCAAACTTCCCAAGTATATCTAACATTATTGTTCCAGGCAAATATTACCCATTTCCTCAACACAAGTTTCTAGCCAGAGACTGTTATAAAGACTTAAACCATGTGGTGCATTTAGAGAGATCAAGGAGAGGCAGCACCTTTGATCTGTCTTATGTATGTGCTATTTTTGAAGCACACACATGACCATGAAGCATGCCTCTCCCCACCCCAAAGACTGAAATAGTTTTTTTAGGAAATAGTGCAGAAATTCTGAATATAATCAAAACCACCTTATTATATACTTTGAGTAGTCTGATTGAATATATAAATTATATATCAATAAGCTGTTTCATAATGCTTTTAGAAAAAGTAAACATTGATTCTAGAAGTTTATATGCAAACTGATTGTTTACATTTTTATAAACACGTGTTTCCACTGATTTATTTTTCTATTTGTGAAAGTAGGTGAACTGGATGTACTGGTGTACAGCTTTGGGAGGCAGAAGTAGATAGACCTCTGAGTTCTACAGAGGGAGCTACAGGACAGCCAGGGCTACCAAAAAAGAAAGAAAGAAAAAAAGAAAAAGAAAAGAGGAAAAAGGAAAAGAAAAAAGAAAGGTGTAGAGGTGTAGATACAGTGGGATAAATTAAAAGTAACAGAAACTTTTTTTTCCTTGTTAACAGCTTTTACTTAGTATTTTGGTTGACAAACTAAAGTCCTTAAGAAACTTCAAGTTCAATTCTTAAGGAGGCTAGACTCAGCAGATACTTTGAGTCCTAGAGCAATGTATAAATATAAATATAAGTATAAATAGTGAACTAGTATAAGTATAAGTATAAATAGTGAACTAGTTCCCTTGCACACCAATGGCAGGGATAAAATATATCATGCCCACTGATATATTTTACAACCTCTAAAAATGGTATACTTCTCAACAGGGTAGGATAGGGATACCAGAAAATATCAGAGAACCCAGAAATGGCACAGAAAACGAGCAATCATATCATGACTGAGGTCTGACAGGAAATATAGCTTGCTCGTTCACTGTCTTTTGCTGTTGTCAAGTCAGTCCATGGACTTCATTCAGTTCCAGACTTGGAAGAAAAAAAAAAAA
>JADRCC010540648.1:0-10634 GCA_019843855.1 Hylomyscus alleni
TCCTGCCATGGCTATCACTTAACATTCTTGACAAGAAATTGCAAGATACTTGAGGAAACGGTGTGCTTATTAGAAATGTTCTTTACCTCACCTTACTGGCAAGGTCCATGTGCATTTCTAACCCTCAACATCTTCTCTTTTGAAGGATGTTTTCAGCTGTTTGGTTTCTTCTCTTCCACTCAGGGATTTCCAAGGTGTGAATGAAGAAATCGTTGCTAGCTTTGTGCAATCTGTGGGCAGGATGCCAATTTCCTGCCTAGATCTGCTCTGTGGCTCAGGGGCTGACCTTTCCCAGCTATGTGTCACAGGCTCATCTGTCAGCCACAGGAAATTATCACAGTAGGAGATAGTGGAATAACTTGGCATTTCTCCTGACTCTTCTCTCTAGAAGCAAGTGTGTTCTCCTCTATGTCCCCAACTCTATGTATTGGACAGCCAATACCCCTGGTCTCCAGTAAACTATTTCCTTGATCTTGGGTTTTCTTTGCTAATCTCTTGGTTGACTCAAGGGCACCTGCTTTTGACTTAGTCTGACACCATCCTTTGTTCCTCCACTGTTGAGTGCTCATAAGACTTAAATGTCTCTCCAGAGATGATTCCTGACTGCCCAACTGGTCCTCATGACCTCTGCTACATTATTAAACTGGTACAGCTGCATCAGTTCTGGCTCTCCACAGCACCAATCAAACTCTGGTACAGAGTCTTTTGACTATGAGCTTCTATTTTGTTATCCTATTTATTGTATCACAGTTTTGCCTTGTGTCTATGTATCTGCTCCTAAATGTTTATATATGCCAACTTACTGCTCAGAATTACCCTGTAGTGCTGTGTCTTAGTCTCTCTTCTAGTTTCATTTCATTGCCATGGCAAACACCATGACCAAAATCCACCTAGGTGAAGCTTACAGGTTACAGTCCATCACTGGAGGAAGTCAGGGCAAGAACTGAACCGTAAACTTGAAACTGAGGCTGGAGGTTCAAGCTTAGCTGACTTTCTTGTAGCCCAGTACTACCTGCCCAAGTAAAGGTGCTACCCACAGATTGGCTGGGCACTGCTATATCAGTTAACAGGACAATACCCCATAGACGTGCCCACAGGTAAATTACATTTTCACCCATCTCAGTTTTAGTACTAAAATTAATCTTCAGTTTTGAAAAAGAAGGAGCAATCTTAGTATAGATTATCTTCACCCGACAGAGTTCCTTTCCAGAGTCGCCCCAAGGACTCCAGGGAAAGGCCCAGTCCCAGCATTAACCTTCTTTGCACCTGAAACTCTGTCTCCACTCTCTCTTTTCAGCTTATCTTTGGAAGTCCCATGAAGCTGCCATGCACAAGGTCCTATCTGGTCTACTCACCTCTTCTGGATTCTCAGGTATCTAGGGTTCATAACCTGGAGAGCACAAGATCTATGCTTGGCTGGCTCAACCTGTCCTGAAGCCCAGATGCCAGAGTAACATTAGAGCCACCATGACTGTCCTAGAGGCTCTCAGATAGCAGCACCCAGGGTACAGTGGCTCCTCTTTGCTGGCTTAAAGTCTGGCCCCAACACAAACCAACCCATGTACTTCTAGTATCAGGTCTGTATCCTTTGTTTTCAACACTGGAGGGATCAAGGCATGTCTGCTGACCCCATAGAGGCTGGTTAACAAAGCATGTCTGATGGTTATTCTCACACTCTTAGGATTTATTTCTTACTGGTTGTGACCTCTGCAATATACTTCTGGGAGTAATAAACTACCCTTGCCCTGGGGTTGGAATTTGCTGCGACTTTTGTAGATGGAAGACAGCTTTACAGTTGTGCAGCCAGTGCCTTCAGTTTTGATGTCAAACACTTGCTCGTTCTTCTCTCTTAGCCGAGTCCTTTATGAAATCCTCAGGATATACTGGATCCTTAAATTTATACATCTTGCCTCATTACTATCTATGCTTATGATGATAATATTGAGAAAAGGTCTAGGTGGGGGTTTCATCCTACAAAGGATGAAGTGTTGAAATAAACTTAAAAATTCATTGATATTATTCTAATGTTCTGTTATAGATTCTAAGTAACTGTCTCTTTTATAGGCAACATAATTACAAGTGAATTACAAATGCAGACTTTATGACTCCAATTAAAGTAGAGACCAAGATCCATTAAAAACAGATTAGCACATGAAATCAGATGGTAGGAAAAATAAACATGCCACATGTTTAGAACTTTCACAATAAAAGATTAGCAATGTCAAGTAATTTATGTTTAGCTAACATTTTTGCAGAGGTACCTAAGACATTTTCTTAAAATTTTCAGGAAAAAAATCCATACTACCTAATTTTAAATATATTTATTCATATATTTATTTCTCTTTTGTACTTTCTACTCTATGAATATCTTTAAAAGTTCTTACCTAGTATGAAAGAAAATTAAAGAATCTATATTTGAGTCTTGAGAATATAGACTAGTTTTAAGAACATTGGAAACTCCAATGTATTTCACTGGAAGGATTGTATTTTGTAAAAATCAAACCAAGTTACTAAAATAAGCCTGAAGCAAAATGAGATACCAACATCAAGGTAGAATTGCTGAGGTGGACAAAATTTAGGAAAACATCACACAAGATGGTAAAGGCCCCTTTGTACAGCTGGGGGAGTCAGGACTAGGGTCTCCTGGAAACTTTGAATACTAACCACTTGCGTCTCACATACAGAAAGAAGGGGTAAGTAGAAAATAAGAATTGAGTAGGGTTGAACTAAGCACTGTTGGCTCTAGAAAACACATACAGTGCAAAGAAGAGATTTAAGCAAAGCAAGTCTGTCTTTAAGCAAGAATGCCTTACAGCGCAGAGAAGATTAAAAGCAAAGCATTGGATGATTCAGAGTAAATCCAGCTACAAAGCTAGAGTATTACATTAGTGACATGACCTACTACCAGTGTTCAAATACTTTAAGGACATGTTGTCGTTTTCAAGAGGCAATACTGCTGATAGATATACTAACAAATATCACAGAAAGAAACTTCTCATCAGGAGGTCTGCAGAGCCCACCCAGGCAGCAGCTATGGGGGAGCTCCCCACAGAAGTTGAAGTAAAGGTGTAAGGACAGGCTCACAGAGAAGGCAGTAGGTGCTTGAACATACTTTTAAGATGAAGAATTTACTTTCTACGATTTATAAACCTTACATAGGTCTAAGACCAGAGACATACATTACTGCGTTATTCAGAATCAATCTAGACACTAATTGAAATGTCTACTTTCTTGTGTGTTGTTCACGTAGTTGCTAAGACAAGACACCGGTGTCCTAGGAGAAACTTCCTTACAGAAACATCCTTAAATACCGCACGGTGTCAAAGTCGATGCACCATAAAGGAAATAAAAGTGAGGTACCAGCCCCACCAGTGAGCTTTTTTCTCCCGTGAAGTCTGCATCAGGAGAGGCTGACAGTTAAACACACTGGAGGAGACCTATGTGTGAATCTATCAGAACCCATCCCGTTCACAGGAGGTCCAGGAAAGAAAGGAACTTAAAACCCTTTTTGAGGAAGATGTCTTTGATGTGGGCTCCTTTGTGTGAGTTTTACTTTTTTCAGCACTTGCTTTGGGTGGTTTGTGGCCGGTGGCTTACCGCCTCCACTTCAGCTGGGTCGTACCAAACGTTGATATACGGGTGCTGCAGTGCATCGTCCACCGATATCCTCTTCGCTGGGTCAATCACTAACATCTTAGACAACAAATCCCTGGCTTGGCTGGCTGAAATGACAAATAAGAACAGCGACTCCTAAGCTTTTCATTTTGGCAAGGGTGTTTATTGTCTGGAGAACAAACTAAAAAAAGCCACTGTCATCCTAATATAGTCACATGCTATAAAAAGAAATGAAGCTTTTAATTTTTTGTCTCAAAATCTAAGTTATCATTTTGAGAGCTCTTTGAGAGTTATACATTGTGAATATTTGAGTATAATTATTCTCTAAGAATTATAAATAGCATTTATCCTCCATGAAGTTTGAATAGGTAAAGGAACTTGTGTGGCTCATCTGTAAGGATGCTAGATGGATGGGATCCGGGCATAGCGAGCTACGAAAACGCATAGTTCAGATGTAGGGGTGGATGTGGGAAATCAATCAGTGCACTTCCATGTTCTCATACACAACGCAGATCAGTAGGATTTAAGTAAAGTTCAAACTGACTTACAAAACCAGTGTGACCCAGTTGTCCTCGATGCGTACAAGCAATCTGGGTGTGATAAAGATGACGTCATTTAACTCCTGAGTTTTGTTGTAACATTCTGTGTTCATCAGGTATTGAAATGCCGGGACACATGATTTGGTGGAATCAGGTGGCTAGTGGTTAAATGCGTCTTCTCATGCCATGGTTGATAGTAATAAAAATCTCCATATCATGTACAAGGTGGCACGGTGAATTGTATAGTTGGGGTAGAGTTAGTTATACAAACATGTGGTGACAGCAAGCATATTCATTCAATAGAACTATTTTTTGAAGGCACATCCATTTTTGTGTTTGAAACAAGTTTGTGTATGTGTTCTCTCATCTGTGTGTGCAGGCACACAAGTGTGAAAATCAGAGTACAACTGTCCTTAAAGCAGTGTGAACCTCTTTTATTTATCTGTTGAGACAGACCTGGAACTTCTTAGTCTGTCAGACCAGTCTGGCTGACCTGCCCACATCTCCTCAACACTGGGATGACCGCAAGCACCTGCTCAGTCCTCCTCAAGTGGGATGAAAAGCGCATGCTCAGTCCTCCTCAGCACTGGGCTGACGACAAGCGCATGCTCAGTCCTCCTCAACTGGAATGACAAGCGCATGCTCAGTCCTCCTTAGCACCGGGATGACCACAAGCGCATGCTCAGTCTTCTTCAACACTGGGATGAAAAGCGTATGCTCAGTCCTCCTCAGCACTGGGATGACCACAAGCGCCTGCTCAGTCCTCCTCAACTGGGAAGACAAGCGCATGCTCAGTCTCCTTCAACACTGGGATGACAAGCGCATGCTCAGTCCTCCTCAGCACTGGTCTGACCACAAGCGCATGCTCAGTCCTCCTCAACACTGGGATGACTACAAGCTTACGCTCACTCCTCATCTTTTGATACATGGCTTCTGGGAATCAAACCAAAGTCCCTGTGCTTACAAACAAACACTTCACCATCTCAGTTGAAAGCCTAGTCCTGGGTCACATTAAATGTTTAATTTCTAAAGCATGTGAGATTTTACATGAAGTGTTTTCTTAACAGAAGTAAGTAATACCTGAAACCACCATTATTACTTAAATTATCTGAAAGTTTTAACAGGAAAAATAACTCAGTATGTTCCAAATACATAGTAAAACTTCTGGTTCAAGAGAGTAAAACCCCAGTTGGCTTAGCAATTGGAAATATTTCTATGTAATGACAGTGCCTCATAGTAACTGACATAAAAATTAGAAACTAAATGTGCTAATGTACATTATAATGTAGGAAATGGGGGTCTGTTTAGATATTGACAAATTTAGCACCCCTTTGAAAAATATTGTATGCATTCCATAATGGATTCACATGTTCATTTGTAGTATAATAAAATGTTTACAGGAAAAATGTTTACAGGAAGATATATTTTTATTAAAATATTTTAATATGAACATCAACTGTTATTAAATGTTCAGATTAAGGTAACTATGTTAATGATAAAAATTTAGCAATAACATAAGTATATAAATAGCATAAACAAAAGATAGGAAATACCAACCATTCTCATAGAGGACACCACTGTGACTACTGGTAGCTTTTTTTCTCCCACAATTTACTTTTGTATATGATTCAGCTGTCTGAAAGTTTCATTTATTCAATATTTTCAAGTATTTTCACTTAGTTTTGCTAATACAACAGCTAACATGTAGTAAACTGTTCTCACTCATGTATCTGTGACTGTTTTCCTGTGGTTTATGTTTTGTATTACTATAAAAGATATCCATTAAAGGATATTTTACATATATTGGCCATTTTTTCTGATAAATACATTTTCCTTAATTGATTATCATTCTCTCCACATAAAACTTTGAAGGTCATGAGAATAACAAAAATGCACAAAGACTCATATAAAAGATCTTGAGTTTTGCTCATTTATCTCCGTGGTTAAAAGGTCCTGTTGATCTCTAGCTGACGTTGTCCTCAGATTCATCTACCCTGCATCCTTAGAATCTGCTCTCAAGACCATCTGTATTTCTCTTCTTAGAAAGGGCATGGGACAAAATGCTCCCTGTTGATGGGGAATGAATTTCACCGATACCCGCTTGTTTACTGGACGCCATCATCAGTACCACATGCAGTCAACAGAAAGGAATGTTTTCAGCCCTGCAGCTCACACCTTTGAATAAACATACTGCTTTGCTAGAATCAGAGCAAATGTCCCATTGACCATTTGCATATTGTGATACTTCATTTGTGTGCTAGTCTTAGAATCACAAATGTATTAAATAAGTAATAACTTACAAAAGTGGTATAATTAAACTCTAGGAAGTTGGACTTATAACACAGAGTTAGCCTGCAAGCACTTTCACTGACATTAAATAGCTCAGTGAGGGGTTTGGTGTCGCTACAGTGTTACACCATCATGTCTTCACAAGAACATATTATTTTTCTCTACTGTGGTGGTTTGAATAAGAATGGTCTCCATAGGCTTGTATATTTGAACATTTAATCATCAGAGAGTGTTATTACTTGAGAAGTATAGTTTCTAGGAACTCAAAAGCATAAGGAAATATCCCCAAAGTACAGTACACTGACCTTTTAAATTTATATTTCAAAAAAAAAATGATTTCAAGATTCTAAATAACCCTGATCAAAGAAAGAGTTAAGCAAGAAAGCCTATTGTCAGTCGTGCCTCGGTGCAAGCCCAGGCAAGCCTCCAGAGCATGTGCATTAGTGTGCAGCCCTCACCTTTAAGTTTATTGTGCTCGGAATCCGCTGGGAAGAGAGAATCTGGAAAGAGCTTGGGGAAGGTGAGGCCTGCGTACTTGGGCCGATTCTCCACGTAGTTTCTGACGGTGGGCTGCAATTTCTTCATGAATTCTGGACATGGAGTTCCTAGCTGCTCGATGACTTTGTTCCACTGATCAATATCTGGGAGGGAAATAGTTAAGGGAAAAAGAGGTGCAGACCAAGGACTCTCACCCTTCCCTGCCTGTCACCTGAGACCCATCAGCAAAGCTGGAGTTTACTAAGCAACACAGAAGAAAACAAAGTTGGCAGCCTCGGAACTCTCTTGGACTTTTAAGCCAAATTTTGGGACTTGTATGCTTTTAGAGAACTGCTATTGTTTAACAAATGCAAGAAATATAAAGTAGTCTTTGTTTTATAAAAATAAAAATATTATTCAAATGTAACAGAACATATTAACACCTATATAATCATGTGGTTTAGGGTGAAATATACAAGGATGGATGACAGAAAATTCTTGCCTGTTTGTAAAGATTAAAAGATTCAATCAATGCAAGACAGATACCTTACTGAAACAAATTTTTAATAGTCATGTGATTTAAAATTAAAATCATCTCACTTGATCATGGGATTTTTTACCCTAAAGTTACCTCAATCATTTTTATTTTTAGAATAGCGAGCAAATAAATGTTTTAAGTAATATTTATTTATATTTCCGTAAATAGGCTTTAATGTTTTTGTTCCTTTTATAAACGTGGGAAAATTTCACTGACACTTATTATTCTGTACCTACGAGCATCATGTCTGCGCTCACAGCAGCTTTCTCCGGCTGTTCAGCTTCTAATGGAGAAACAAAAGCTGCACCTACTTGCGGAATACATTGTAAAGTTTTGATAGATACAAATATACATTTGAAGACTTCAAGTTTCTGTTTTTGCAAACATGTATTATATATTTATGACATTTATATTGTTTTTCTCAAAGGCTGTTTGAAGCATGCAGGACTTTTAGGTCACCATAGTCACTCTGTCTGTCACAGTCACTCTGTCTGTCACAATCAATCTGTCTGTCACAGTCACTCTGTCACAGTTAATCTGTCTATTTCTACCACTCTATCACAGTCATTCTGTCCTAGTCACTGTGTCTATCACTGTCACTCTGTCCTAGTCACTGTGTCTGTCACAGTCACTCTGCCTGTCACAGTCACTCTGTCTGCAGTCACTCCGTCTATCACAGTTGTCACTCTGTCTATCTGTAACTTAGCACTATGTGAGCAGCTTCGCATCCCTACTTACTCCCTTCCCAGCCTCATGGAACTAACTCAGTCGTTCTTTTTTCTTTCTCATTAATATTTGATGTCTCATAGCCTTGAGAATGATAAACAATGCAAGCTCTAAAAGATCAACTGATTTCAAATACAATTGGGCCTTGCAGATTTGCATTTATTCCAACTTCCTGAGCAGAGACTTCTCCTGCCCCCTTTATTTTTCTACAGCTCCTTCCTGCACCATCAATTCCTTCTCGCTAAAATAACACAAGGTTCTTCAAAGAACCTTAACATAATACTAACTAATTAGCTATTCAAGAGTTGAACCTAAAAAGGCTGACTGTCCTGACAGAAGACAAAAGAAACCACATTTAACATGAATATGAACTGTAAATGATAGACAATCAAACAAAGATAAAAGCAAGTTAATTTGCAAATTTCTACCTCTCTTATAACCTAGATGAATAAAACTTAGTTATTATAATAAAATGAAAATTACTGTGGACAACCAGGACCAGAAATACATGTGGGAAAACCAGAGATGCATTGCCTGACATGGCAACAGCGAGTGAACCAAGAAAAAGCATCACTGAACTTCACTGACATCATTGTGTGCCTGAGATTACCCAAGGAGAGTAGAATTGTTAGACATAAAGACATTAAGTCACTAGAGAAGATTGGTTAGTAACTGTCATGCAAAAACTCATGCTAAGCCTATGGCTATATATAAGCTATAAGTGCATAGAGAGATAGATAGAAGAAAGATAGATAGATAGATAGATAGATAGATAGATAGATACATACATACATACATACATACATACATACATGCATGCATGCATGCATATATACATGTATACATAGACAGATAGACAGATACATAGGTAGATAGATAGATAGATAGATAGATAGATAGATAGATAGATAGATAGATGATTTATAGATAGGATGATAGCAATAGTTCTATAGTACTTAGTTCAGTTGTCACTGTAAACGTGAAAGGTGGCCATCTCTCTAGTGCAATTGGATTGCCATGCTCCATCAAGCTGTCATTAACTCAAACTTGCTTGAATTTTAAAGAGTAAGGCAAAGGTAAAGAGGTAAAGAAGTCCCTAGATTTTCTAAAAAAGAAGCCAAGTAACAAGCTTGCAAAATATCATCAATCCCTTATTTTATTCTAATTTCATTCAACTAGAGTCAAAAATGTATTTCATAAAATTCTTCAACCTAGAATTAAGTGTCCTTTTGTTTGCTTTTCTTTTTGCAGGATTTTTTTGTAGCTCAGTTCAGTTCCAGACAAGTAGTGTGGCTCTGACCTCCTAATTTTCTGTTTAGCTCTGACCCCTGCCTTCCTGCCCTTCTCCTCTTCAAACGCTCTTGGATTGGAAGACTGGCTGAGCCATATGCTGCTCATAACCAAATGACCCCAACGTGTCATTCATGAGGCAATTCTGGGCTACCTTGGTAAAACTCTTAAGAGTCACATGCCCTAGAATCCGAAGAATACTTGATTCTCTAAAAGTACCAAATGTCCTTTTCTCCCTGAGAGAACTTTTAAATGAAGTATCATTCTGGACCCTAGAGACATTTGAACAATTAAAACTAATGCCAATGAGGTCGTTAAATATCCTTGCAGCAAATACTGGGTACAACCCTCTTTAAAAGATAGTGCCTTTCTTAGAACACACCTCTTTCTAGTCCTTTCTTCCTATAAATGTCTGGATGCCTAAGTCATAAGAACTCTTTTCCTAATGCTCCAGTAGGTGTTTGTGAAGGACAATCTGGAGTTGATGTGGTAGAAAGAACTGCCTTACTTTGGTCTAAAGTTCATGAGGTAATTTTCTAGTTCATGATTCACATCCCTCAAAGAACATCTCCAATGTGCCTGTCTTGGTCTTTCATTATCAACACCTTTACACTAACATCGTTGTACACATTTTAAAGAAAAATAAGGTGGAAGTATAAAGAAAAATTATCAGATTTTTGTACTTTCAAACATATAAGAATTTATAAGCTATTTTCTAGGTTCTGACATCATATAATACATCCCTTAAAATGAATTGCTAAAATTATTTTCATGAAGGAACTTACCAATGTTAGAGCATCTTCATGCAGCATAGAACAAGGAGTTGAACACAGTAGGCTAACAGTCCTGTATGGTCATGTAAGCAGTAGTAAATCTATGTTCTTCTACACTTAAGATCTATGGTCTCAGAAAGTGTCCCCATGAGATACATTATCAAAGGCCTTGAGGATTAGTGGGAAAAGGACACTTAATAAAAATTATGGCAGAAAATTTTCTCATCAAAATCTAAGTTCACTGAAGATTAGATGGAGCAGCATTGCAAATCTTTTGCTCTTGAGACTACAAGGTGTAATTGGCAAAGGAGCTTGATCGTTGCTGAGGACTTTCATGAATGATAACATCCTAGGAGAATGGGGCAAAGAACAGGGAGAGGAGGAGGC
>JADRCC010540655.1:0-17108 GCA_019843855.1 Hylomyscus alleni
GAGAGAGAGAGAGAGAGAGAGAGAGAGAGAGAGAGAGAGACTTGGCCCCCTCAAAGAAATGTTTCTCTATGAGCATAATAAGAACATAATAAGAATAGCTGTAGGAGAAGTCGCTCATCTTTGGCAACAGTATTACAGAGTTAATGACAGTCTTTTCATTTTAGGACTTCACAATAAAAATCTTGGGGCAGGGGTTGCCAGTAGTAGAATGTTCAAAGGCACAATAAAACAATTAAAGCAAAGAAAGAAACTCAGTTCTCTGCCTGGGTTTTTCTGCCTTGAGCCCTCAGCCCTGAGGCCACTACTTTCAGTTCTGAGCCCCTTAATGTATTCTAAGCCACACTTCTGAAGAACACGCTAACTATATCCTGATTGCTGTGGTGTTTAGATGTTATCTGCCAGCTTATCGCTAATGAGAATAAAGAGACGAGCAGCAGATGTCTGCACACACACATTGTCCAGTTTTCAAATATGTGCTGTCACATTTCCAGTTAAATCGTTATTCAGTGTTCACATTATAAGAAATACGAGAATGTTATTCATCGATCAGCTAGGCACCATGATCCCAACTCATTTCCCTGAGAATTTTATATAATTCCTAGAAAATAATTACTTTAGAATTTCCAAAAATATCTACCATACAGTTTCTCCCATATGCTCCAACCTATTCTTCTCAGTATCAGGTGCATGATGTAATTTATCTGTTCCTTGCATACATGTTGTAATGGGGATTAAACAGGAAATAGCCCCCCAGAAGATATTGGGTATTTAAGGCTTGCTTCCCAGGTTGAGGTACTGTTGGGTTGTTACTCCATCATAAGGGTGATAAGCTCATCAATGGCTTAAACTCTTAACGAGTTCATGGTTGAATGGGCTACAAGACGTGGGGCCTAGTTAGAGGCAGTGGGTCTCGGGTGCTTACCATTGAAGGCAATACCTTAGACCTTCTCCAAGCTTTCATGTTCTTTCCCTGACACCTTAAGGTGAGCAGCTTCCTTACCCACCTAGAAATGACAATCTATTTCACTTCAGGAGTACACAGCAGTGGAGGCAGCCATCATGGACTAACACTTCTAAAGCCAAAAGCCAAACAGACCTTTCTTTCTTTTTGTTGATTTTCCTAGGTATTTTGCCATAGAGGTGAAGAAGCCAACAGACACCTGCACCATTGCACATGAGTGAACATACTCTTTGGAGTCTCTTCTGAGGTGTCTGTGTCTTGTTCCATCCCTTGTGTCTTGGATGCCCTCTTGCCTGCATTCGGCAGCATGTGCCGAATCACATGCTGAGCTTCCCCTAACGAAACATTACCGGGATCACCCTCCATGTTCTTCCTGAGCAATTCAATTGATTTTGGACTTAAAATTGTCTTTGTTTTGTCTTTATGATTTACTGGCATCTTGACTGGTTGTACAGTGGTAAAGTAGAAATTACTTTTTCTCAAAAAGTTAAAGTTACCCAATGTCACTTTCTGGTTTCCCACTAATGTTGGAGAAATATGTTTTAGGATTTAGAAAATGGTTCAGTGTGTAAAGTGATCACTCTTAAAAGTGTGAAGGCCTGAGTTTGGATCTCAACATATACATAAAAGCAGGATGAGTGTAAGTCCCATGTTGAGAAACATAGATCACCAACCTCTGGATTCAATATAGTGGGGAGTGATCCAGAAAAACACATGATGCTAACCTCTGTTCCACATGCATACACATACTCATGAACATATATGCACATACATGGAAACATGTTCACAAGTACACACATGTGCACACTAACATGTGAACATGCATTTACTGAGAACAACACACCACATACACACACATAAAATAAGTTTTAATTCTTCTTCCTTTTTTTATATAAATTGCTTTTTTGTTTCCTTTGGGGAAAAATTACCAGCACCCTGAGACAGTATTTTGCCTCTTAGAAAACTTAAATTTTTAAAATTCCCAGATTGGGCACTGTATGACTCTTCAAACATGAATACATATTTGATTCATTATTTCTAATCAGTTTTTTTAAATCATGTTCTGTTTCCTATCTTTTTTCCTTTTGGTCATTCCATACATCTAATATCAGGTAATCTACATTGATTTTTTTTAATGTTTTGCTGTTTAGCAACCTTCTGATCCAGTTCACGGGACATTTATTTAAGTTGATCTTCTAAACCTTCAAATGAATTATTAAGAGTTTGCCCATCTATCATAGTTTAAATTTCTCTATCAGAAGATCTAAATAAAAAGGAAGGAAAAGGGAGAGGGGAAATAGGAGAGATGGAAAGAGGAAGAGGAATTCCAGAACATTCTGAACATTCTGCACCACTCGACAGGCCTCTGTATGAGGCAAGCCTGACTTGGGGGGAGGGACAAGTGTTGCTCTTCTGATTTCTAAAAACTAACTCATGGTCTCATAAGCACTACCTTTCTGTCTCCCAAGGGCATGCTTGAATGATTTAATTATTGTACATTCATTATACCTAGTGGTGGGTTTTGTGAATACATTTTCATCTTGGATATAATGTAATTTGACCAAGTTCATATCCCCACTCCCTTTATCCATAATCATTCCTTCCAGAGAGTCCCACTTCTATTTTCATGTCCTAGATAACATCTATGATTGCATGTATCTATATGTAAAAAAATATCAGACTCAAAACTGAGACAGAACATGCTGTATTTGTCTTTCTGAGTCTCCATTTTCTTAATATGATCATCTCTAGTTGCACCAATTTTCCTTCAGTTGGCATAATCTTATTCTTTATCATGGCTAAACAGAACTCCATTATATAGACAAACCAAATTTTTCTTTCGCCATTCATTCATTAATGGACACATAGGCCAATTCCATAACTTGGCTATTGTGCAAAATGTGTCAGCAGACATGAGTGGGCAATTACCTCTGTGCTATATTGGCTAAGAACCTTTCGGGTACACACCCAGTGTGCTGGTTAGTTTTATGTCAACTTATCATAAGCTAGAGTGATCTGAGTAGAGGGATCCTCAACTGAGAAAATGTTTCATGAGACTGGGCTGTAGGCATGCCAATAAGGCATTTTCTTGATTAGTACTTAATGTGGGAGGGCCCAGCCCAATATAGGTAGCACCATCCTTAGGCTGGTGGTCCTGAATTCTATAAGAAAGTAGGCTAAAGGCTGGAGAGATGGCTCAGCAGTTAAGAGCACTAACTGCTCTTCCAGAGGTCCTAAGTTCAATTCCCAGCAACTACACGGTGGCTCACAACCATCTGTAATAGAATATGATGCCCTCTTCTTGTGTGTCTGAAGTGATCAACAGTGTTCTAATATATACGAAATAAATAAAATCTTTTAAAAAAGAAAAAAGAAGAAATCTCATGAAAGAAAGAAAGATAGAGAAAGAGAGAGAGAGAGAGAGAAAGGAAGGAAGGAAGGAAGGAAGGAAGGAAGGAAGGAAGGAAGGAAGGAAGGAAGGAAGGAAGGAAGGAAGGAAGGAAGAAGGTTAAGCAAGCCATGAGGAGCAAGCCAGTAAGCAGCACTCCTCCATGGTCTCTGCATCAGCTCCTGCCTCCAGGTTCAAGCCCTACTTGAAGTCCTATCCTGATTTCCATCAGTGACAGACTATGATGTAGAAATGTAAGCTAAATAAACCCTTTCCTCCCCAACTTGTTTTAGTCCCAGTATTTCCTCATAGCAATCACATCCCTAACTATGATATCCAGAAACAGTATAGCTGGGTCTTATGGTAATTCTAGCTTCAGATATTTTTGAGATCCTTTCATGCTAGTTGACATTCCCACCAGCAGTGTATAAGGTTCCCTTCCCTTCTCATCCTTGCAAATATTTATTGGCAGTTCTTACTTAACATTGCCACCTGGAAGATCACATTCTCAAACCAAGCATGGGGTCCTTGGGACACACACTCTCATAGCAATAGCTAACAAACCACAAGGCCAGGAAGCCATCTCCAGTTCCAGCAGCTGGTGTTGCTGACTCTGCAGTATGACTCATCTGCATATCTACACAGACCAGGACGACTCAGGGAAGTTGAAATGTTTTTAAATGCACACCCATCTCCACATCCAATCTGAACTGTCCAGCCCATTCTTTTATTGTCTCAGTGTGGAGCCTGTGAGGAATGGCAATTATGAGATTTTGAAAGCTCCACTGGCACCATTAGAATGAAATTCATCTTCCAAACAAAGAAGACACACTTGGTTCTGCATACAAATAAAACCTGCACAAAAGCCTGCACTAGCTACCATTTTTTCTCCTTGGTAGAGTGTCTGTCTTTTAGAAGTGAAATTTATTTCAAGAGGTAACATGCTTTGAAACTTTGTTCTTTGTTGGAAATAGCCTGAGCTCTGTGAAGGAGCAGATAGGGTGACGCAAGGCTGAGAATTACTCGTGCTTGTCAGAATAATTACAACTGTTTACTCAATGCCTACTGTGTGCTGGGTGCATTTTCTACGTTATATCATTCAATTCTCCCCTAAGTCTATGAGATAGTTATTGCTGGCTTCACTTCATTAAAAAAAAAAATCACAGAAGCATAAAGAGGCAAATTCACTTATCCAAGGAATGTGACCATGATGCAGAACTCACAGGCTGCTGTGATCCCAAGCTGTGCTTTTTTCTTTTTTTTCCCCTACCCCCGAAACATACACAGAACCTTCCCCTGCCATGGACAGGGAGAAGCCTTGGTTGGCATTCCCTTCTCTGGAGTACTAAGCCATGGGTTTCTAAAGTTCACAGATGGTAAGGCTAGGCTTGCTCCTGGGCTCCCTGTATGGACCATTCTATAAGATCTAGCAGATGGGGCATCTTTCAGAGTGACTTCTCAACAAAGGAAAGTGTTCATAGAAGACTTCAGCTAAGTTGAGCGAGTTGTTCTCTCTGGGTTAAGTGGTAAGCTTAGGAAAAAGCTACTCAGGCTTGAAGGCTGATAGTCAGACCCCAGCTCCACTGTCTATTAGGCATGAGACCCTGGGCAAGATATTTAACTTCCTTGAGTCTTAGCAGGGTTGTGGGAGTGATCAACCGATCAACCTCGCTAACAAATCATCTGGCTCCAAAAGAAATCAAGAAAAGGAGTGCTTGTGGGTTACACCCATACCACAGAGAGAAACATCTTACCCAGATCTAGCCATATCTTAGCTGACATGCAGAAGCTAGCAGTAAGGACACAGTATAAAGACTTTACCAGTGAAACAGGTTCCCAGACACTCATTAATTCATTCTATCACCATAGGATCAAGGATTTAATATTTTGGTGAGTTATCTCTGAAATCCAAAGCCCAGCTCTGGCAAAAATAATTCAGAATGGCAATAAAAGGCAGGTAATCTGTCTTTTCCAATAAAGTCTGAATTAGGAATGATAAAAACACCTAAGTCGCCCTGACTGAGGACACCCTGACCCATCTGTCAACTATATATATTTAAAACTAGGAGCATTGCATTTTGAGCAAATCATGTGGGAGGAAAAAAAAACCCATATTCTTCAAATTAAGTATTTCATAGTGTTTTATGTTAGCTGGAGGATTGAAAATGCCACAAAACCAGAGAGACTGCATATTGTTTTGATGGTTCAGGTATTTGCATATATAACACAAATAACCTGTGACTTAGAAAAGGACAAGAAATCTCTCAAACACACAAGATGAGACTTTAAAATATTGGAGCTGCTTCCAAGAACATCCATCTCAGACTTGCTTTTGAACCAGTTGTCTAGGCTGGTTTACCCTACAATAAGCTACTGTAATATTGTGTCTGATAACTGACTGCTTCCTCTTCACTCTCCCTTCTCATTGAGGAGACTCCCCAAACTCCATTTCCTGGTCAACCATACCCCTCCCTCCAGAATCACAGAACCCAGTTAAATGGAATTCGGGTAGCTATTTTGTTCATGGTTTTCCCAGTCCTGACCATGATCATGCCCCACATTGAGTGAGGGCAAATACACTTTGTTTTATTATTTAACTTTTTACTTTTAGCATAACATTAAATTTGCAGAAATATTATAAAGTAAATAAATAATCCTTCACCCAGATTGCCTGAATATTAGCATCTTACTAAAGCACCAAAAATATAAGACTGTATATGTGGGAAATTAACATTGGTACAATGTCATTAATTAAACCAGAGGTCAGTGTCTGACTGCTGAAAACCATATCATGAATAAAAAAAAAAAATTAAAAAAAAAACAATGATCATACTTTCAAGCTGCACTTACAAGTGAGTTTGATTTGTCAAAAAATAAATAAAGGAAGACCACTCTATGGGGAATGTGCTTGGTGTATACACATGAGAACCTAAGTTCAGAGCTGCAACTCCCACAAAATCCAGGCACCACAGTGTATGCCTGTATCCCTGGAACAGGGATGGGAGAGAGACAGACAGATCCCTGGCAGTCACTGGACAGGCAGTCTACATAAGACAGGAAATTCTAGGTTCAGTGAGAGATGCTCCCTCAAAAATTAAGGTGGAAAGTGACAGTATGAAACACCTAACATTACCTTTGACCTCCACACAGATGCACAGGAACAAGCAAACACATATGTGTATGTGTGCACAGTACATATGCACATGCATACATTTGTTCATGAGCATGCTCTCAATTCCATATGTGTTCATACACACACACACACACACACACACAGAGAGAGAGAGAGAGAGAGAGAGAGAGAGAGAGAGAATTTACAGATATATAGTTTTGTGTGGTGTTGCCACTTTCTTGACTTGTGACCTGTTTCAGCTGCTTCCTACCAGCACTAGGTGTAAGTACACTGTCCTTCCTGCTAATGGGTTATACTGTTCCACTTCTTAATCTCTGTTCATCTGATATATGAGAAGAAGTATTGTGGGACTTCATTTCCATTTCTCTAATCACGAATGAGTTTGTACATTTTTCATCATTTAAGAACCATCTGTCTCACTTTAATTAACATCCTAAGGAAAAGCACAGAAGAGAAACTTGGTCAAAATATCCACTCCCCCCAGCTGCATGTGGGCAGAACGTACAGATCACAGGTTCTCTGGTCCAAAAGCAGCCATTGTCTTTCTGGCCTTCTGTCTTTGAGCCCTGGAATGCACTCTGCACACCAGGCCCCATCCTCTCCCTCAAGAAACTATAAGCATGGGTTTAGACACAAGCTAACCTGGAGTCTTTAAAGTAAATCACCTTCGGGGCTCTCAGTTTCTGTATTTCTAGAATGAGAACAAGTGCAATCTCTCTATTTCGTATAAGAATGACTGAGTTAAAGAGATATGAAGCTGTGCTTTTCTCTGTCTTACTTAATGCAAGTTTGTTACTCAGTCAATCCCTCAGTAATGAGAGAGATCCTCATTCTTAATGATCCAAGAACAACAGAATGAAAGCATCAACACAGAGATGTGATGACTCAGTCATGACTGAACCGCAGTCTTCTAAATAAAGCAATCCAACCTTGTATCAGGCCACAGACATCAGAGGATTAAAACCCACCCCCTGCCCATTCTGTCTTCACAAAATAATGAGGAAACTACATGGGAAAAGATCTTTATAAATTGCTGGACCCTAACAGAAAGCAAAATGATCTTAAGACTCCATTACTTCTACTAACTGGACTCCAAAGGTATAATGGAAGGAAATGATTGATGTCTGTAAAACTTCAAGAAAGGAAGCATGTATCTGTGTTTTAACTCTTGGGGAAGACACCCTCGCTTTCACAAACACATAACTTTACCAGCCAGATTTTCCTAAAGTGGCCTTCTCCTAACCTAGTAGTTATATCCTACGGAGAATTGTCTGAATGGAAGAATTCTATAATTAATAACTGCTGCAAGCTTGAAATTACTTGCTTTAATGGAGGAAGGGAAGGAAAAAATTTCCAAAGACCAGTCATCCCTGAAATCAAACAAATAGCTCAAAGTGATGGCTAGGAATACAAGCTAAGATAAAGGGAGGGAGTCATGCCTCTCACAGGGAGGATTATTGGGAATCCTCAGTAGAATCCAGGCATGTGATTATGGTTTGATTAAGGTTTGATGCACAGATATCCCTTTAAGAGATGCAAGGCAAGTACCCAGTGGGTTGTCAGTAGATTGCATTGCATTGCACAGCTGTGATACACAGTGCAAACACAGGAACTCCTGGATTCACCCCAGATCTAGATTTTCAACTCTCCTCTGCTTCTGTACTTGTGAGAATCTGTTTTCTATAGTGGTGTTTAGGATATGAGAAATATATAGCAGACTCAGAGACGTGGGGTGTAAGAAATGTGCTTTATAACTAGAAGCTCAGTGATAGGCTTTTGAAGTTTAATAGAGAAAAAACTGGGTGAAATCCCATCTCGAGTTACCTCAGCAAAGCATTTAATAAGCTCCAAGAAGCCCCGTATGGGCCAGCTTCTACATGGAGTTCCATTCAAAGGAAACAGAACCAGAACCAGGGTAGCATCAAAGAAAGATGAAAGTCTTTAAAGTGAGAGATGAGGACAGGGTTTCTGTAGAAGTCCATCAGCCTGAACAGTTTGTACTGCCCATGTAGGCTTATAGCACTCTCAGCCACAAATGCCAACCAAGCCAGCCAGAGTAAGAATAGGAAGTTAGCCACTCCTTACCTGCAGACTGGCTCTGCTCAGTGAGCAGGAATGAGGGGAGCTAGGGACAAGTCCCTCAGACACATGTGTTATGGCTTCCTGACACCTTTGCCTTCGGTGAGCTTGCAAACAAGCCACTCATGAAGCCACCCTTTCATGTGACTCATTTCAGACATTAATCCATCATGGGTCGATGGAGAGGTCCAAGATCAAGGTGCTGATAGAATCAGATGGCCACTTTATTAGGTGTCCTCCCACGACAAAGAGAAATGCAAAGTTCTCTGTCTTCTTACAGAAGCACTAATTCTGCCATGAGGTCTCTACTCTCCTGAGCGCCATAGGTCCTATCTGTCTCCAAAAGGCTTCATCAACAGCAACATAGTAGCACTGTGAATCAGGGCTCAAGCACGGGAATTTTTGTAAGTCACAAATACCGCATTCATAAACATTATTTTTAATCCGCATAGTGGCAGTCGTGCTTGTTACCCACAAAAGTCCTAACTTATTTTTGAATAGATAAGAATCATTTTACAGTTTATACATTGAATGTATATGTGTGTGTATGTGTATGCATTGTGCTGTGCTGTGTTATGCTGTGTCTGCAATCCCAAGCCTGCACACACAAGTCTGCACACACATGTGGCTGTCAGAAGACAATCTTAGGTGGCAATCCTTGCCTTTCACCTTGTTTGAGATGGCTTGTTATTGTTGTTGTTCAGTGCTGTTGCATACAACAGGCGAGGTGACCTATGAGTTTCTGAAGATGGTCCTGTCTCTACTTCCCATCTTTCTGTAGGAGCACTGGAGTTATGAAGACATACTACTGCTCCCGGCTTCTAAGCATTTGAACTCAGGTCCTCAGGCTTAGCAAGCACTTTATCTACTGATACATGTCCCCAAACCCATTATAGTGTTTTTGAAGCATGTTACTTCAAGTTAATGATTTTTAATAAGAGCAAGAAAACTATTTTTAAAGAACCCCATGAATAAAATGGATCTCGAAAACCCAATAGCTGGAGACAATCAACACATAGGTCTCCCAGAGCATAGATGCCTGGTCCTGTTCAGTGCTCAGGATTTGTCACCTTCATCTGTGTGTTGTCCAGAATAAATTCTCTAATGAATTCCTCTTGAAGCTTTTGTTAACTAGAAGCATTTGTTTGTTTGTTTGTTTGTTTGTTGATTGGTTTGCAACCCAAAGAATCTCAGCAGATGCAGAGTGTTTCTTATTCATCCACTAAGGCTCTAGGCCTGAGAATGTGAGCAGAACTCATGAGAGGAACAAAAAGGGAAGATCTCTTTGTGCTAGGACTTAAGAATATCAAGATCTTGCTTTTTTCCAAGAAGTGGTGTGACGTCATATGATATGCCCTCAGTATGTCTCAGGTTCCTCATCTGTGAAATGCTAAATGATTCTGCAAAGCTTTCCAGTTCCGACAGCTTATAATTTTATTTTGAGCTCAGAAAGGGCTGATGGATGTGTTTATTTAAAATTGCTTTGCTGATGTTCCACTCATACCCTGCAATCCTACGAAGCTCTGTGCCAACCCTAAGATCCAGCCAGAAACAGAGCAGAGAAACAATCCAGACATTGGCATAGATTTGGAGAGCAGAGTGTCTGGGCTTCCTCGAGCCATGCTTCTGCCTTTCTGTCCAAGTAATACATGAAGTCATCTCACTGCAAAGACAAGACCCTGAACAACATTATGGAACTTTGGTAAACTGTAGAAGGAACTTCAAGCTGAATTAGTCTGCTGGACAGAGAGAAAGACTCCCCTGAAATCTTCTTTATTGAGACTCTCTCTCTCCCCACATGTGGAAGCAAAAGCTTCTATCCACACTCATTGTCCTCTCAAATGATCTCCTAATTCCATCTCTTCTCCATGTGCCACACCTAAGCAGTGCCCACCAAAGTCCTTCCTTAGACTTACGATTTTCCCCTATATGCTCTCAGTCCATTTGCCCTCTCCTGGTTCTGCATATTTTTTAAAGGTTACGATTTTCTGAAACAAATTACATATTAACTCAACCAAAATTTACCAAGTATAATAGTTCACTTTGTCAACTTGACACAATCTAGAATCATACTGGAAGAGTTCCAATGGGGACAATTGTCATGATCAAGTTGGGCTGTGGGTATGTGTGGCTTCAGGGGTTAGGAGCATGTTTTGATGAATCTAATTAAGATAGGAGGACATGACCTTAAGTGGGCAGTACCTCTCTCAGGAATTTAAGTTAAACTGAGTAGCAGGCAGGAATGTGTGTTCATGCTCTGCTCATGACTGTGGATGTGCTGTGAATAGCTGTTTTAAATTCCTCGATGCCTTGACTCCCCTGCTGTGGCACGCCCTCTCCCCCTCTCTCGCTCTCTCTCTCTCTCTCTCTCTCTCTCTCTCTCTCTCTCTCTCTCTCTCTCTCTGTCTCCTGAGTTGCTTTGTGTCAGGGTATTTTATCACAGAAATGGTGATAAAGTGAATTAAGGCTCTGAGCTCCTCCCTTATCCACAGAGCTAGAGGAAAGGGGTTGTCAATGGAAAAATGAGAGATATACTTCACAATCAAGCACTAACTCCATTTCATACCTCAGTTACAGTTTAATGACCATAAATGTGTGTGCTTACCATGTATGCGCATAACGCCTAGCCTTGAAGGTAATAGTAATCTCATATACCCCCGACTGCCTAGGACTCCCCAGCTGGACCAGTGGCATCACAGTCTGAATACAAAAGGGACAGCTTCTCATCTTGTGAAAGTCAAAGAGGGCAGAGGCATCCTCCAAGAACTGGTGCTACTCAGGGTGCCCCTTTGATCCCTTCTGGATACAGATCTGTGGCAGGTTAGTATCTGCCTTTAGCCACTGGCTCATGCAGTCTGACTCCTGCGCCATTGCTGATAGAAGAAAAACTAGAGAAACAGCCTTATGTGACAGCAATTCCTCAGAAATTGCACGAGGTTCTTTGTTCTGAGGAAGAGAGTTTTTCAACAGCTAACACTTGAGTTAGTGAAGTGAGAACGCTCTCCAGGCTGACAGACACTCAAGTGAGCCTCAGCCTCTGTTCTTACTAGCTTGTACGCTGAGCCACCATTCCAGCTATATATCCAACTGATCTCCACCTTTCTGTGTTCTCCACATTTGAAGGCAACATTAAGATCCACTCATGTGACTTTCCAAGTACTCACAGAATAAAGACCAGAACTCTTGCTCACCCACCAGGCCATATGCAGTCTGCCTGGCCATCTCTCAGATTCACTCATTGCTATTCCCAGGCAGCCCCTCGAGCCTAGTTCTGCAATGTGCTAGCTTCTCCTGCCCAGGTCCTCTGTGTATGCCATCATCTCTGCCAAGAACATTCCCCTTTAACTACCTTTAACTACCTCTTAACTCATATTCTTCCTTCAATATTGATTTATACCTCGCTTCTTGTGGGAACAAAGGTCACTGCATGATCTCATACCAACACTTGTCATAAATGAACTGCCTCATTTATATTCACAGTTCCTTGATGAGAGTCTATCTTTCCTGTGAAAGAGTTTACGAGAGCAGAGAGTGGGGCTTTGTTTGTTGGATAACTCCGTTATTGCACTAACTAGTACAAGAGGTGAGAAATACAGAAAGAAGGAAAGGAAGGACTGCACTGCAATGGCTGCTGCAGTGATGTGAGGAGATGCAACAGAATAAAAGAAAATAGGCAGGGAAGCAAGACCAGCCAACGCAAGGATGCTGAGAGAGACCACAGTGAAGCAGCGGGAAGAACATGAATGGCCATCAAAGCACAGAAGTAATGGTGAGGGCTCGGAAGGCTTTCCATGCAAATGTGAGGATGTGAGTTCGAGCCTAAGGAGCTATGGCAAAGAGCTGGGCCTAGAAATGTGTGCTATAATCTCAACACTGGGAAATGGGGGTAGGTGGCTCCCGGCAGTGGGCTAGCCAGCCAACCTACCTGAATCAGGATAACAAATCCTGTCTCAAAAACAAAGAAGATAATAACAAAATAATGACACCTGAAATTGTTTTCTAGTATCCACAAGTATGTCCTGGTACCTAACTCACATGGGCACACACATACACATGCATGCAAGAGAATGGCCAGTTGATTATAAGGCTAGAGCATGGTTATTTTACAAGGTTTCTGAGGATATGTACATATGTGTTCAGTGGTGAGATTTCAGACAGGGCAGTTCCAGGAGGGTGACAAAGGTGAGGCTCAGCCATAAGACCTAGAAGGGAGATTTGTAATAGAAAGGAGAAAACATCAGAAGACAGAAAGGGGACAAGAAAAAATGTGTGATGTAAGTGCTGAAAGAATGATTAATAGCTGGTACCAAACAAGATGTAACTGCTATTTAGGGCCTAGAAGACTGTCTGGCGACCAAATATATAGTCAGTATGAATGAATGAATGAATGAATGAATGAATGAATGAATGAATGAATGAATGAATGAATGATAAAATGATAAAATGGGATGAGATGAGACAGACATAGGTGAGAGATCTAGACCTGAGAAATACTGAGTGCTTTAGACTAGCCCTCCCCACCCGAGTCCCATGTTAAAGGTTTGGTTTCCTGTTTAACACTATTAGGAGACAATGATGCCTTTAAGACATGAGAAATCTGGAGAGATGGCTCAGCAGTGGAGAGCACATGTTGCTCCTGCAAAAGACAAAGGTTTGGTTCACAGCTCCCATATGACAACTCATAATGACCTCTGTCCAGTTAGTCTTTAAAGTCTTTTAAATATAGGATTATTGTGGTTTCATGTTTCACCTCACAGCTGGGATGTGAGAACACCTCTGGGTGCAGACATGCTAGACTGTGTTTACCCTGCGCTGCTGTCAGATGTTGGGCTCCAGGGAATCACCAATGCACAGCTCAAGAGGTGAGAAAATGCAACCTGAGATGTAAGAGGCCAAAGCTGGGGTTCCCGGACTGCTGGGCATCCAGTTGCCACTGGAAACCAAGAAGAGGAATCAGAAACAGAGTCAGGAGACCATGGGCCTGTGATGAGGAGCCCAGGGCCAGGGTATGGGGAATTCTGGCTTAGCTCAGCAGTGGCAAGTCCAGGAGCACTGAGGGGCCTTCTGGGGGAGACTTAGGTGGTGTGGCTTTATAGTTGAAGGCTTTCTCCATGTTCCCCATGGAGGTTCTTGTGAAAGAGACAGTCCTTGGTTTGAAACTGTTTATTGATTGCTCATTGTGGAAAATGGGTGCATATCACCTCCCCAGGGTGGCCCAGAGATTAAATACCTTCTGCAGGAAGGAATGTACTGGGAAGGAAAGCTTATTGGCTAAACCCTCAGGGCTGCTAGATACCTCATTAGCATGGAGAACTCTGTCACATTCCTATGTAGGGAGTGGGGTCACATGACAGGGGCCTGGTTGGAAGCAGGTGGAGCTCCTACTACTATCCTCTCAGAGGTTCCCTCTCAGAGGTTCCAGGCTTCCAACCCATTCAACCTTACCAAGTTTCCTGGCACAGTCCACTGCCCCACTAATTGTGTCAACTGCAAATAGGAATAATTTATGTCTTCCTTTCCTGTTTGAGTTCTTTTTATTTATTTTTCTTGGCTTATTGCTCTAGCTAAGATTTTAAGGACTATTTTGAATTAGAGTAGAGATGTGAGCATCCTTAGGCTCATTTAAATAAAACACAACAAAGTCAAACACACAGACACAATATCATTGCAGCACAGCTGCTATTCCATTTGTGGCACACTGTAAAAGATCAAAAGTCCTAAAGATCCCTAAAATACTCATCATATTCACCATCAGATGTCAAGAGGTTAAGTTCAGCTTATGTAATGAAATCTTAGCTGTGAGTGCATTAGTAATTAATAAAATCAGAGAGAAAGTAGCATGTGTTGAACATTGTCAGTCAGCTTTCTATCACTTTGACAAAATAACTGAGGGAAAATTATTTTGGTTGAATTTCAGAGACCTCAGAAGGCTGTACTTGGTTCTATCAGTTTGGACTTTGGTGAGGCAGAGCACCATGCCAGAGACCGTTTGGTTAAACTGAGCCACTCATCTTGAAGCTGTCAGGAAGGAGGAGGGAGGGAGAGTGTGCAGGAGGGAGGCAGAGAGGACACAAAGAGAAAGGAATGGATAGGGAAAGAAGAGAGACAAGATACTCTTCAAAAGTGCCCAATCTGTGGTCTACTTCCTCCTAGTAACTCCTACCCACTACAGCTCCCACAGCCTCCCACTAATCCATTCAATTATGAGTATATCAATGGACCAATGTATGAATACTATCAGAGATTTCTGGTGTCAATCAATTCCAATGAAGCTTTTAACCCTTACGAGACTGTTTATATTCAAACATAAGAAATACATAAGCACTCTTAATATGAATTGCCTTAACCTTGTGAGATAGCCTTATGAGGTTGAGAAATGGGAGGCTTCAGAAAACTTAGGTAACTTGATCTTAGCTATAAATCAAGAGTGGGAAAAATCAGGTCCTGAACCACCTGATGTCCAAGGCCTGTGCTGTTTTTCTGCTTGACTCATGCACATCACCCTGATAAGTAGCTATTATAAGCTTCTCATCGACAGGAGTTGCTTTCTCTTCACCATTGTCAGAGCATGGTCACACAGTAGCCTGTATCATGTTTCTATTGAACAAAAGAGATACTCAGTACTTTCTACAGGGCTTTAACAGATTGGGCTCAACCTCTGCCAGCTGGAGACTGGGGTTGACATGAGAGACTGCTTAATGTAGATTCACATAGTGATCTAAAATATATCCCACATACACTGTTGATTGAGGGAGTGAATGGGAATGGGAATGGGAAACAGATGATTTGTCAGAACCCAGGGGTGAATGGTAAATAAAAGACAAAGCTTAAAAGTCAGAATCTGGATCACACCCAGATCCAAAGGATCCAAGGGACTAGTAATGGCAGGTTAGCTTTATTCTGTGAACCTTGTAGAGAGTTCTCTTCTAAGTGAAGCTGACCCAGAGACAAAGGGACTGGGCAAACATGAGCCCATTCCCACCAAAGCCAGCACCCTGAAGAACCTGAAGAGTTCAGAAATCCCACAGACCCTAGCCATGAGGTTGCACTGTGCCTGTCCTGTCTCTCCAGGTTTCAGGTATGAGGCAAGAAAGGGAGTAAAGACGAGGATTCTGAGCACTCTGACTCTTGTGAGTCCTTTTCTCTGTGACACCATGCTTCCTGCACCGGGACCCTTTGCCACTAGCATCAGGCAAGTTGGCCCAAAGAAGGATGGAAGCATCCAATGGAGGGCCTTGCATTCTGCCTGGCCCAAGATTAGAACCTCACATGCTAGAATTGTCATCTATAGAGAGACTCCACAACAGCAATAGCGCTGCTGACAGAATTTATGAATCCACTATTAGCTATTCAGAACAAGGAAGCTATTTCTTACCAGCTCTCAGCAATGAATGTGTGCACCACACATGCTGACAAACATCTTTTTAAGTTTATAAATACCAGAGCATGTGTTCCCACTCCAATGGGAATAGAGCTTGTTGGCCCGCTGCAGACAAGGCACAATTGCATCAGCTAATTGCGACTGGAGAAACAACTCTGTATGTGCTTTTGTACATCTGGCTTTACAGTATGGTGAGCTTCTCAATAGGAGGCACATTCGTGTTGGTGACTAGCAGGATTCGTTTAAAAGGAAAGTCTATGTTACAGGTTCAGACGGCATCACAGAAAATGGGTTAGAAAGACTTCAAGAGCCAGAGAATGGAGATGAGCCCTATGAAATGTTGCCTTCTGGATATGAAATAACCATTACAATCATGAACACATGGAGGTGTTTATCTGCACAAAACCTACACACACAAACACACACACAAAAGATACAAGGATGAAAAGGAGAAACTAGTGAGGGAGACAGGAGAGAGAAAGAAAAGGTAAAGAGGTATAAGAAAGGGTAGTGGGAGTAAGCATGGTCATAACACATTCTACACATGTATGTAATTATCTAAATAAATAGTAATCTTGTTTTTAAAACAATTCGCCCATGATCAAAAACAAAATAAGTATAAAAATTCAGATTGTCTGATGTAAAACCTGTGTTCTTATGCACTGTTCCTACTGTTTGTCATTCCTAACTAGTAAGATACACTGATAATAATACACTATTAAAATGAAAGCTGCTTAGTGGTTGTGTAACTACTTGGAGTTGTCCTCACCAAAGGGTGTGGGTGCCCTCAAAGATATCCAGGTCCCAGACTCTAGTAACAGTGACTGTCACCTTATATCACAAAATGACTGCATGTGTGGGTGAGATTTAAATGTAGGAATAACAGCCAAGGGGACATGACAAAGAAGATATGGGGGAAATGTGGCCATGGAGGCAGAGACTAGTATGATATGGTACAAGCCAAAGATGCCTGAAGCTATTGAAGGCTGGAAAAGGCTTTGTTCTCCTAAAGCCTCCAGAAGAACCAGCTCTATTGGCACCTCACCTCCGTTTTACTTCTTAGAACTCAAGTTCAAAATCAGAAAACAAATTTCCATTGCTTCAAACCACCACATAAGTGGTAATTTGTTCTAGCTATAATAGAAAACACATACTCTTGGGAAAG
>JADRCC010540681.1:0-11428 GCA_019843855.1 Hylomyscus alleni
TACTACTACTACTACTACTACTACTACTACTACTACTACTACTACGATATGTTTGTCTTATGCAGGTATGTGTATGCTTATGATGAGTCTAGGTACACAAGGAAGCCAGAGGCATTGTGTTTCCCTGAAGCTGGATTTATAAAATGTTGTGAGCTACCAACAAGGATACTGGGATCTGAACTTGGGTCTCTGCAAAAGCACCATGTACTCTTAACTGCAGAACCATTGCTCCATCCATCCCCATCTTCTTTTAAAAAATACATTCTGTATACTGTGAGTTGCGAGAATGTGAGCCAGTGTGCGTGTGTGCATGTGTGCGTAGGAAGACACCATGTGTGTTCCTCGGTCACTCCCCATGTTACATTTAGAGACAAGAGTTTCACACAGGGCTCTCTGGCTGGCCACCAATCCCCAGGAACTTCCCTCTTCAGCAGGATTATAGCTATGCGTTAGCATCCCTGGCCTTTTAAGTGGGTGCTGGGGATAAAACTCAGGTCCCCACGATTGCAAGGCGGGTGCTTTACGTGTTGCATCCTACTTTCCCAGTTCCAGTTCCCAGTTTGTGTAAATGCAGCGTGGTGAGTTCTTGGATCCGTAGCATTGAATGTTCATGATCATTGATGTGTTGTGGGTCTACACACTGGCCAGTCACGAGGAGGACATCACCTAGGCAACACAGCCAAACTTGTCCTCTAACTGATGGTCCAGAACAGCACTGCATCCTGTGTTCAGATTGAAACTGGCTCCTTCCCTTACAGTGACATGACCGAGTTAGGTAGATAGGAACTGAAAAATACAACTGTTTTGTATTGAATCCTTAAAAATACTGTGAGTACTTTCAATATCAGAATGTCCTGGACTGTGGTTAATTTAATTACTATTTGATGGAGTTGAAGCTACCCTTGAACTCCTGATCCCCCTGCCTCCACTTACCACATGCTCTGATTACAGGCATGTGCTGCCATGCTTGGCTCGTGTTACTGTTTTATAAATGATATTCTATTTCATCTTTACATATATCTTTAAATGTACCAACTACTTTTTAGCCCCACAGGAAGCTCCTGCATTTTGTATAACAGAAGGATGTTCTTGAAGGAAGGTCTACCTCCCTTCCTTGTCAGTGCATGTTTTCCTGGCGTCTACAGGACCACCATCCCATTGCCCTATTTGAGGGAATGCCTGACTATGCAGAGACAACAGATCTATATTGCTATGCTCTTATGAACATAGCTGTGCCTCCTCTCCCAGTCTCTGTCACAGCCTGGCTCCCGCTGTGTTCTCCATGGGCAGCACATTGTGTACATTTGTGCACTGCACAGTCTGTTGATAAGTGTCAAACCCTTTCCTGAGCCCCACCCTATAAACTTGACATCGGCCTCAGGCCATAGCCTCTCTGGTGGAGTTCTATGTCCTTTTGGCACCTGGTAGCAACTCACTGACCTAACTGTCTGCTGTCTCCTAATTTAGCACAGAGCTCCCTCAGGTCAAGGGCATTACCCTAATGTTCCTCTAGTGCTGGTACTGAGTAAGTGCATAAATGACCAACTTAAAAAACAAACAAACAACTAGTTCTATGTCTAGTTGGGTCTGGAGGGCCTAAGCCCAGTGGAATATGCATAGCTTTTTATTTAATTGGAACTCTTTATATGCCTTAATCAAGGAGATTGATCCTACATGTCATATTTAGTAGGCAACGAGACTGAAACCGTGCCAACAGGTCAAGTGGCATCTCCTGTTGTCCTAGGTACAAACTGTCTATGTGGCTAAATGCAAGGATACACAGCTCCTGTGAACTTTAGGACCCGCTACATACTTCTGGTCAGAGAGGATAGATTTTCTGGGTTCCTTCTCTACCATGTCTTTGGGACCTTGGACTCAATCATTGGTCTCTAGGATTACAGTGACTTTCATAAAAATATGTCTTATTTCACTTAATTAGGACAATGACTGTGTATATGATTTTGCCCATCTGATCAGTGACAAACTGTGTTCTGAGAACCCACATTGGCCTTTGTGGAAGCCCTCTACATTCTGGCTCATAGGTTGTTTGGATTCTCTAGGTACACTGAGAAAAATCTCCAGCAAGAAGTTCAGATAGGAGTTGCCCTAAATGTTTGCCTTTAGCCTTGCATTGCATTCTTAGAATTTTTATTCATTAGATCCTCAATATGTCTCAATTCAGAGAAAGAGTCATCGAGTCATGGCATTGGATACTTGCCACCCCGACACTTAGGAGGTTGAGGCAAGAGGACCACAGGTTGGAGGAGAATAGAGTGAGCCGTTATCTAAGAACCAATTTAAACTGAAAATAGATTTAGAGCAGTGATGTCATAATTTGTAATAAATAATATATAATTCTTCTGGTCTTTATATCCCACGTACTGAGGCATGATGGGTATAGGTAACCAATCACAGATTTCTTACTTCTTGGTCACAGCACGTTTTTATGTAACAAAAGATACAGACAATAGACTTGCCTGTCCTCGATGATGGAAGTTGCAAACCTGGGCTGTTCCATGTCAGCACAGGCTAACGTACGTGCCGATCACCTGATGTGCTTGGTGCTTCTTTCTCATGATTTGTTTTTGATTTGATGAATTGATGGCTGGTACAGGATGCGATTCCCTGCCTCAGCTGCACACCCCTCTTCATCCCCCCTCCCCTCGCCTTATGCCCCTGTACCCCTATCCCCCAAAGCCTGAGGGAATGATCTCTTCTCTCAGCTGCAGTTGTGCGTTCTTCTGCTTTTTGTGAGTGAATGGATGAATCTTAATGTCTCTGGAGTCCATGTAAATATTTGCCAACTGAATAATCTTCTATTCCCCTGTATTCTGAGTGGATGGAAGTCTGCTAACCTGTAACCTGAGGGGCACTGCCACTAGCTGCCTGCTCTGTGGTGCTGTATTTCTGCCTTAATCGAGTATACAGGCTCTGCATTTGTGGTCAAGGGCGATGAGGAGCAAGGGAATAGTGGGTGGAGAGAAAAAATTTTAAGCATTGCCCTTGGAGGTCAATTGACTACAATATGAGGGAAAACTATTTATTAGATATTTATTACAAAAGTCAAGTATAAATATCCATGGCACAGATTCCCATATCAGCTTCTACTAAGGACTGTGTGGCTGTCGTTTGATTTGGATGTGTGGTACCCGGGGACACCAGGGATGC
This sequence comes from Hylomyscus alleni, assembly GCA_019843855.1. Taxonomy (NCBI): domain Eukaryota; kingdom Metazoa; phylum Chordata; class Mammalia; order Rodentia; family Muridae; genus Hylomyscus; species Hylomyscus alleni. The sequence continues at coordinate 3,169 of JADRCC010540681.1, forward strand.
TCTCAAGGCTATTATCAGACATTTCAATGACAGCTTCTGTTGACATTTATCTTCTCTTTTCTCTTGATGTGTCACAACAGTGAAAGTTAATGAAAACACAGGACAGCCTGTTCCTCTTCTTTGGAGGGAGGCAGGGTTGTTGGTATATACTCTTAAAAGGTTTAAATGAAGCAGGTCCTAGCTTTCTCCAGCTACCATTCTGATGATTTCAACTGGAGCAAAGGAATAGTCTGAAGTAAATGTTGAATACTTATTGTTCTACCATTTTGTGTCCACTTAGGCACTTTGAGAGATTCTTCAGAGCTACCTCAGCAACTCATTCTCTGAAGGATCCTGTCACAAGCTCCTCAAGCCCTCTCTGAGTGCTTCTTAGAGAGGGGACGCTGAATGCTAGGTCTTCAGGGTACTCACAGCATGCATGGGATAAAGAGGTGGGAGGAACAGGATCTTCAAGGAGCTGGGGTTGACCTTCTTGGGAACCTTCAGTTTATCTGTTGTTTGAAAACAGGCTTGCTTGAACAAAACTATTTTCTACAGTTAATCATCCGAGTAAATAGGTCATAAAGACCAAGAAGCCAGTATTGATGGAAGACGAAGAAACACACACACACACACACACACACACACACACAAACACACACACACACACTCACACACACACACACACTCACTCACACACACACAGTCTGCTGATGGAAATGCAAGATAGCCATCTCCCAAACAAGAAGCTGTTTGTCTGGATATTGTTTTCTAGTCTGCAAACATTTATTTATGACTAGCCTGTTAAGTTGATGAGTAATGCCATGGCCAATTATACCTGTGAAGTTTGCCCTAAATGCAAACACCGTACAGTACAGCTCCCAAAGCCTGCTTTTGAGCTTCTCGTAGTTAGATTGTGGTGATGGTGTTTTTCTCTTTGTCCAAATCACCACTTACATCATTTCTCATCCACTCTCTGTTCTACTGCCAAAGCTGAATGGACTCCAGTCCACGTCTCTGTCACCAGGAACATGAAATCCAGGTATTCACTGGGATTGTGATACCTATGGCTGACAAAGAACGCAAATGTTTTAGCATTTTGTTTCTCAGGAAGAGAATGAGTGAGGACACAGACAGTCATGGGGCCAGGCACTCAGCTTGTGCTACCACAATCTAGAAATCTGATCTTTGGCTCTCAAGGTCCTGAGAGGTTTTCTTTCCATGTTTCCTGGAAGGACCAGTCCAGGTGGTCAGATTTCAGTGTGAGTCTCGGAACACTTGGGAACAACTTCCTCTCTATGGGGTTCTTTATGTCTGTGATAAACACAAGTGAAACTACAGTGAGTGAATTGGACTAGAGTAGATATATAGAGTAGGCACTTCTATTATAAGTGCCTGGTGTAAAATATTAGTCTAAAAAATGAGGTGGGGAGGGGAGTAAGCTATGCAAGCGTGTGTGTTTCTGTACCATATTTTTCTACATTTGCATTTACATGTCTGTCTACCAATTATGTATCATGTGTGTATGTATGTATAATCTATCATATATTTGCAGTCTGTCTATTATTCATTCATTCATTCATCTATAAGTCATCTTTCTATGTCTGAGTTGGGTGTTTATGATAACTGAGTTTCATGCTTTACTGAGATGAATTTTTCTCTGTGATGGTAGCAGTTCACGACCATAATTTTCTTTGTAGTATGATTGTAGGTCATGCATGAGATGTTAAAAGATGTTTGAGGGAACTGGAGAGGTGGCTCATTGGTTAAGAATTTGTACTGCTTTGACAGAGGACTCAAATTTAGTTCCTAGTACCCATACTGGGAAACTCAAAACAACTTGTTAATTCTAGTTCCAGGGATTCTAATGGCTTCTTTTGACCTTCACTGGTACCTGTACTCACAAACATATACATACCCATACACAATACATACAACATAATTAAAAATAAAATAACTCTTAAAGTTAGAAAGATTGTACTTCTTATTAACACTTTTACAGTAGGTTTGGAAGTACAAGATATTTACAGAAATTCTCCCATGCTGGATATGGGTTCATGGAAGATGAGGGAGGAGTTTCACAAGGTCAAGGGCAGCCTGGGGCTACATTATAAGACCATGTTCAAAAAGTAAAGCCAAAAATTACCCTCCAAATTAAAATTATAAGAAATAATAAATATCTTCATTTTAAAAGTTTAAAAATTATATACAATGTTTCCCATTTTTTACTGTTAGAAGGAAAAAAGAACATTTAGAATTGATAAAGTGAAGTACTGAGTACCCCAATGAAGCACCCCATTAGCCTAATTGCTGAGAAGCAGGCAAAGAATAGTAACTACTTTCTAGGCTTGAACTTAAGTCAAGGTGAACTTTTGCTAGGATAGCTTAGGATTCTTCTCTATTTCCCATCCTGTGGTGGTTAGGAATGTCACATTTTTAGGGTGTAATGTAGATTATTCTCTTGTGACTTCTGGCTAATAAGTCTTTCTAAAGGTCAAAGGTTGGTCACAGATCCAGCACTGGCATGTAACATGCTTATAAAATGTATGTGTGTTGTATATATGGACAATGGCACAGGCTTCTCTGTACTCCATAATGAAGGCGCTATCTAGATAGCTTTGCAGATAAATCTGAAGTTTGACTTGTCCTAGGCCACATTGACAATAGAGTACAACCCAGAGTTAAATGTTAGAGTGGATGCCTGATATTATGTATGGAGATGTGGTTTACCTCCCTTGGTGGAGTGAGATATGCAAACTGAGACATCTAAAAGTGGAATAAAGATTTGTGAAACTCATTTGGTTTTTAATGACATATGCAATAGGGGAGAGTTCACAGGCCACCTTGGATTGGAGTGCAGAATGGACATTTCAAATATTTGAACATATATTCTCTTGGAATCTCAGGCATTCACCTATGGACTGGACGCGCCTCACCCAGGTGTGTCCCACCATCTAGCAGTATGCCTGTCAGCGCCTGGGAGATGGTTAGAAATGCCACCCAGGGCCTCTCAAGGCTGGTCACTGGAGCCAACTATTCAAGAAGGATGCCCTAGGGGATTACTGTGCCCATTTCCATACTGGAGGCAAGAAGAGAGGGGATTTTCCTTGAGCTGAGGACTTGAGATAGCTTGACTTCTGGGTCCCTTTCCTAGATAAGAAGAAATATCCATCTAGGGCTCAGGGTGGGCAGGATGCTGGGCATGAGTCGATAGATCGGTTTGACATTTGATTTCACTGGAAAGTAAGAACATTGGTGGTCAGTCTTGGTTGGCTTGTGCTCCAGATAGTTAAGTCACGCCCTTCGGCAAGTGGGGAGGAGGAGGAGACAAGTCATCTCAGCTCTGGCAATAGACAGGATACTTGCTGTGAGTTATGCAGAGCTTAAGTGAAGAGCAGAGCTGGCTTGGAGACATTGGCTGCTAGGGTGCAATGCATATTGCCCTCCCAACTTTTAAGTTCAATAATTGTCCTACCCTGCATCCTCCAAGATATATCAGGACGTAATGGAGTACTGTTACGTTTTGTACTCAAATGAATTTATCAAAAGGAGAGGAAGAATAAATGAATTGACATTTATCAAATGACAACTTAAAAGTTAAATGAATTGACATGAGAATTGAATGAATTATCTTTTTTAAAAGCAAGATGTAATCGGCACATGTCACAGGAACCTAAGAATGAGGACGCTAACCACTTTTCTTTTGAGTACCATTTCAATTGATTGACTATGCTCAGTATCTAATTCCTTCCGAGAGATGCATCAGACGTTAAACAGGACAGGTTATTCGCATACCTATGCACCATTCTCGGGCCTGCTCCTTTAAAGACAGCGCTGACAGTTAAGGAGAGGATCCCACCCACATCCTGTGGAGATCAGACCACACTTCCCTGCAGCTCTCTCTGGGACCAAGAGTTAAGAAGCTATCTGTGCTGCAGCCCAACGGTAACCCCTAATTTATGGTTCTGTGGAGCCCCTGGCTGTCCTACGATCTTTGTCAAGAGCACCATGTCGAACTAAATGACATGGTGAAAACTTTCTGCCACCCCTTCAGAGGTTATAAAAGTCTGGGATTTGTCAAGAAATCTCTGAAGATTTCTTGGACAGGTCTCTAACAGGGCTCCTCTGCCCCCAATGTTAATGAGCTTCCTGGAGACGCTCTCTCCAGATCTTAAAGGGTAGCGTCCTTAGCATGTTCATCTCCCATCTACTGGATCCTCTTTATTCTACATGATTGTTGGGAACGGTAAAGTCTAGAGTGCATGAAGAATGTATGAGTCAGACAGAGATGTCCAGGAGTTGTTAGTTATTGTTATGGGGAGAGCTGAGGACCAGCACTTAGGAGCGTAAACATGGTGTGGGAGGGTGGTCATGGTTCTATTGACCATGACCCGTTTGATTACTGACCACACATCACTGGACTCTAAGCCTGTGGTACTTTGGCGTTCCCAGCCTCCAGATCTTGTGAAGTCAAGATCTATTGTCTAATACTTGTCTAGTCTCAGGTATTTTGTCATAGTACACTCATGGACTAGGACACTGTTGTCTTACATACTTTGTCATGCATGCTTTGTAACTCTTTGACATGTTCTCCAGAAATGCACCAGGTATATTTTTTTCAGGAAGGAGAAAAGATCAAACTTTCTAAAAGCTACAGAAGACCCTCTTGCTTTGAGAGCCGACCAGCCTGTTGCCTCTGAGTTAATAACTTAAGCCACACAGGGAAGAAACGCACCTTAGAATTCCAGAAGATCCTGGGACCACTGGCAACTTCAGCTCAACAGTGAATCTATGCTCCAGGACAGTGAAAAACTGTGCTTTTATTGAATTACTTCTGAATGTTTGGAGAGAAATGCATTCGTCTTCACCCAAAAGTGCAAAGGAAATGGAGTGATTATGGGAATATTAGAAATGTTGAGCCAGAAAGTTATTTTGACTTTTTTGTTGTCTCCTTTTAACAGAATCCTAGAGTGGCAGTTGGGGGACAGTGTACCTATATAAATGCAGATCAAGGCTAAGTATTCTGCTGTGTGAAGTTTATTGCCTCTTGGGACTTAGGAGCTAGCCTCCTCTAGACCCTGGCTAATTAGTTTATGCCCTGGGGCTGCCTGATCTTTGTGAGACCATCCCAGCTGGTAGTACCCCTCACTGATGTCATTTCTGTGTGAATGTCTTATTCTTGTGAGGAACCTTTATCAATTATCTGCTTTGGTCCATGAGACATTGTAGCATCATTCCCAGGCTGGTAAGGGGAGGCACTTTGTCCCAGCTGACAATGGCTCTTAACTTTCTGACTGCACTAATCAGCTTCTATTAACAAACATGATATATGATTAAAAATAAAATTAAGCAATTAGATCACTACCTGAAAGTTCTGATTGCCCCCACTGGATCTATGCTGGAAATTCTGGTATTATCTCAGTATTTTTTATTTTTTGGTTTCTCTTAAAAGAAGGTAGCTCATATACTAGGTAACAATCTTTATGGTGCCTTTCAAGGTTTAACTATTTGTATTCCAATTACATGATTTCTTGAAGCTGTTTCCAGAGCCTATAGTCTTTAACTTAACTTTTCTATTGTTCCTGATATGCACAGTGACCCAGTTTTGCCCACCTCACCAAGACATCTTCTTTTAGGGGAACAATGGGAGATCACAAAATCAAAATATATTTGACCGCTAGTCTTCCATCCTTAACATTCGTATGGATTTTCCCTGTATACCATGAAATTGTGTGGTCTCAATTTAAAATCCCTTTAAAGATAATTACTCCAAAAGGAAAGACGTACAACGTTCCATGTCATCCTACTGCTGCTTGGCATGGAAAGGTGTTTCCCCTGGAGCAAATGGGTTCTATATTGTTCTGGTTTGAAAGCATAGGCAAGAGACTTAATAATACATATGTGCTCATACTCGAGGAAAGGAATTGGTTTTGTGTGGATTTATTCACTGTCAGCTACAAGAAGTGTCCTAGCACTGCTGGCCCCTTAAGGTGAATCAATACCACAGAGGTTCTCCCTAGCTGGACATATAAGAATCCATCCAGCTTCATCCATTTGTCAGATCCCTCATAGCGCTTTCTTCTTTGGATCCTCTGTGTGATCCAGACAGCAACCCTTTGTACCCAGGAGGAGGAGCGTGTCTGCACAGGTGCTAAGCTGCTTTGTACCGCTCCCTTCTGAGAAGTCATTTTCCAAGCTCTTCTTGGTATTGCAAAAACCAGTGGCTTTCCTTTCCACCCTCATTAGTCCACTGCCTAAAGAAGGGTAGACTAATAGAAAGGCTTTTTGTTTGTGACATTAGCTCTCTGATCTTTCATCCCCACCCCCACGCTCTTCAAACCTAAGTGCTGCACTGTAAACTCTTACAGATTGCTGCCGCGGCTCCACCTGTGGATTATATGTCTTGTGGTGTTGTTTTCTTTTAAAAGGATCTCTGTGGGGCTGGAGAGATTGGGCAGCTGTCACGAGGATTAGTTCCCAGTACACACAGTGGGCAGTTTACAACGGCCCGTAACTCCATTTCCCAGGGCCCTGACACCTTCTTCTGATCTCTTTAGACCCCTACATGCACATGTACATACCTACACACTGGTACACTCTATTAAAAATTACCCTTTTTAAAAGCATCTTTTCTTATGTTCTCTTGAAAAGAGAATGCTAACGAGTCAGCCACTTGGCTTAGGTATGACTGGCTAAATATCATCCTAACGGAGTTGAAACAGACGCCTTGTTTGGCTAAGAACTCACTCCTCTTGGGTCTGGTGTACCCTGCTGACTTTTCAGCCATGGGCTGTTGAACTGTGTGGGTATCGTGAATACTAACTCTAGGATCCAGACAGGACTTAGTAACAACCTGGCTGCCAAAGATAAGAGAGATTTTTGTATACTGTGTATTTGATACCTGAGCTTGGGTGTCTTCATTTTTTTCTTTTTCTACTCACACATATAATGAAATGAATAGAATATTATGACTTCAAAAGCCAAGTAGGAGTCCCCTAGCAGATCATTGTGTCCTGCACTTGAGTCCATCCCCAAGACCAGCTCATTCTGTTCCTTAATAGCCCTTAATCTCCCTTGGTATTTTCAGTGTCAGGGCAATGCCTGCAGTGCCCTGTCCACAGCATTACCTTGTGGCCCCCATTCCCCCATTGTGCAGCCAGTAGTGTCATTTTACATAGCTTATTTGGTCCCATTTCTGTTCTGTCTAAAGCCTCTTTAATGATGTCCCATCTGGTCAAGACCATACAAGGCCCATTTACACCTGATCTCGGCCCCTATGTCCAGATTGAGCTCTTTTGCTGTTTTTGCTGTTTGCTATTCTCTGAGATCCAGCCGTGTCTCTCTTAATATAGCAAACTCCATTTGCTCCCTTCTACTTCAGGGTTTTCTGCCTACTTTCTAGAACGTTCTCTACTTATCGATTCCACGTCACTTCCTTGTAAAAGTCTTTTCTTGTCCTCTAGAAACCTACAGACACTGTTTTAGCTCCTAGTTCCTATAGTCCCCAGCACCTTTCACTATGTTAAGTAACACCCTCGCCAGGCTGTGAATCTACAACGGCACAGACCTGTCTGCTCCGCTCACGTAGTATTCTCAGTGTCTGGTACTGTGCCTAGCTAGAGGGTATAAGCAGAAGAACAGAGTTGCTAGACGGCTTCCATACTGAGTGTGTACGTGAGCAAATGGCGTTCAAATGATCAGAGATTTCATTACAGCTCATATCTGTGATAGGTGAGAAGGTTGGGTAACACATTTTCAACAGTTTTCTGCATAAAGTACAAAATCATTGTTCTGGAGCTACAAGAGAAGGTATCTAGGCATAGCAGGTATCTATGACTGGGGCCTGATAGACTACTGAGCCTTTCAAGACTGTTGTATGCAATTCCTTTGTATCTGAGCTTTCATTCCACTGGATGCCTGTCCCCCAGACACCCTGCCACATGCTTGCCACTTGTTCCAGTTCCTGCTTAAATGTCATTGTCTTAGAGGAGCAGTCCCTGACTGTCCCAATGATGGCAAACCACCCCATCTTGTGTTTGTTGTTGTGCTTACCACGCCTCCCCCCCTCCCTCCATAGTACTTATTGCCACCTGTCATTCATTCATGCATGGGTTTGTTCATTCTTTATTCATTCCACGCTCTGCATGACTATATTTACAGATGAGGATTCTGTTCGGCGAGTGATCTGTCTTTGTACTGAGAACACTGTTAAAACGTCTGGGTGGCACTCAAAGCATTTTCCAAATGTGTGGACCATCATGGTGAAGAAAAGGCATCATTT
>JADRCC010540687.1:0-10058 GCA_019843855.1 Hylomyscus alleni
CCCAGAGGCATCGATTCCCGGAGCTCTGACACACCCAGGGTCTCAGGATTACAGTATCCTAGAATCACAGGATCACAGAGACAGCTGAACTCTGAGGAGTTCTGACACAACCAGGATCACAGGAAGGACAGGTGCCAGTCAGATATAGCAAGGGTAGGTAGTACTAGAGATAATCAGACGGCAGGAGGCAAGTATAAGACATAAGCAACAGAAAACAAGGTTACTTGGCATCATTAAAACCCAATTCTCCCACCATAGCAAGTCCTAGATACACCATCACACCTGAAAAGCAAGATCCGGATCTAAAATCACTTCTCATTATGGTGATAGAGGACTTTAAGAAGGACATAAATAAATCCCTCAAAGAAATACAGGAGAACACAGGTAAACAGCTAGAAACCCTTAAAGAGGAAACACAAAAATCCTTTAAAGAATTACAAGAAAACACAATTAAACAGGCAAAGGAAATGAATAAAATCATCCAGGATCTAAAAATGGAACTAGAAAAAATAAAGAAATCACAAAGGGAGACAACCCTGGAGTTAGAAAACCTAGGAAAGAGATCAGGAGTCATAGATGCAAGCATCACCAACAGAATACAAGAAGTAAAAGAGAGAATCTTGGGAACAGAAGATACCATAGAAAATATTGACATAACAGTCAAAGAAAATGCAAAAAGCAAAAAGCTCCTAACCCAAAACATCCAGGAAATCCAGGACACAATGAGAAGACCAAACCTAATAAGTATAGAGGAGAGAAAAGATTCCCAACTTAAAGGGCCAGTAAATGTTTTCAAAAATTATAGAAGAAAACTTCCCTAACCTAAAGAGAGCAATGTCCATGAACGTACAAGAAGCCTACAGAACTCCAAATAGAATGGACCAGAAAAGAAATTCCTCCTGTCCATAATAATTGAAACATCAAAGCACTAAACAAAGAAAGAATATTTAAAACAGTAGGAGAAAAAGGTCAAACCTATCAAAATTACACCAGACTTCTCACCAGAGACTATAAAAGCTAGAAGACCCTGGGCGGATGTCACATAGACCCTGAGAGAACACAAATGCCAGCCCAGGCTACTATAGCCAGCAAAACTGTCAATTACCACAGACAAAGAAACCAAGATATTTTATGAGAAAACCAAATTTCCACAATATCTTTCCATAAATCCAGTCCTACAAAGGATAATAGATGGAAAACACCAAAAGAAGGAGGGAAGCTACACCCTAGATGAAGCAAGCAAGTAATCTTTCCACAAATCCAAAAGAAGAGAGCCACACAAACATAATTCCACTTCTAACAACAAAAGTAACAGGAAATAACAATCACTTTTCCTTAATATCTCTTAACATCAATGGACACAATTCTCCAAAAATGACATAGACTAGCAGACTTGATATGTAAACATGACACAACATTTTGCTCCATACAGGAAACTCACCTCAGTAACAAAGGCAGATACTACCTGAGAGTAAAAGGTTGGAAAACAATTTTCCAAGTAAATATTCCCAAGAAACAAGCTGGAGTAGCCATTCTAATATCAAGTAAAATCAACTTTAAATCAAAAGTTATCAAAAAAGATAAAGAAGGACACTTCATACTGGTCAAAGGAAAAATCTACCAAGATGAACTCTCAATTCTGAACATCCATGGTCCAAATGTAAGGGCAAAGACACTCATAAAAGAAACTTAACTGAAGCTCAAAGCACACATTGCACTCCATACAATAATAGTGGGATACTTCAACACCACATTCTTAGAAGAATATATCTCAGCACCTCATGATACCGTCTTCAAAACTTGACCATATAATTGGTCACAAAACAGGCCTCAACAAATCCAACAAAGTTGAAATAATCCCATACACCCTATCAGATCACCACAAACTAAGGTTGGTCTTAAATACAAAAACAAACAAACAAAAACCAAAAAAGCTGAAAGCACACATGCACATGGAAGCTGAACAATGCCCTTCTCAATGATAACTTGGTCAAGAAAGAAATAAAGAAAAAAATTAAAAGCTTTTTAGAATTTAATGAAAATGAAGACACATCATACCCAACTTATGGTGCACAATGAAAGCAATAGCAAGAGGAAAACTCATAGCTCTAAGTGTCTCCAAAAAGAAACTGAAGAGAACTTACACTAACAGCTCGACAGCACACCTGAAAGCTCTAGAACAAAAAGAAGCATATACATCCAAGAGGATAGATGGCAGGAGATAATTAAACTCAGAGCTGAAATCAACCAAATAGAAACAAAAGAACAATACAAAGAATCAACAAAACCAGGAGGTGGTTCTTTGAGAAAATCAGCAAGATAGATAAACCCATAGCCAGATTAACCAGCGGGCACAGAGACAATATCCAAAGTAATAAAATCAGAAATGAAAAAGGAGACATAAAAATGAAATATATCTTAATTATCCTGTTAGTTGAATATTAACAGTTGATAATATTAAATTCATGTTCTACAAACATCAGAGAGAGAGAGAGAAGGAGAGGGAAAGAGAGAGAGAGAAGGAGAGGGAGAGAGAAAGAAAGAGAGAGAGAGAGGGAGATGAGTAACATGGAGTCAGAGGTGGTCGAGGACCGTTTTTGTTTCATGAGAGAGTTAGATTCTGGAGTGCTGACACACAGCACAGTGAGCAGTGTTAAAAAACATTTGAAAAATAAAAATATTTGAAAATTAATGAGGTTGGGTCATAAATGTTTTCATCTCCACAGATTCCTATGAAGCTCTGGAGGTGCTAGTTTGATTATTGTTTTCTTACAATCTTCCCTATGTCAAGACATCCCAGTTCACATCATAAATTGTACATGCCTAATGCTTCAATAACAATGGAAGAAAATTAAATTACTAACTTTATATCCAATTAAATTGTACTGAAAATGAAGCAAAATAAACACATTTATTCAAATAGTGAGAAAAAAAACATATGCCAATCAAAACCAAAATAAATAAAACATTCAAGGATGTTTTGCATGGGTTGGAAATGATACCAAGGAGCAGATTAACTCTGTGGGAAGAAACCTAGAACAGAATAGGGCAAATGAGAAGGTTAAGAAGTAAAATATTCAATAAGAAGCATTTAAAGATTAAAACCTTCATTCTCCTGGATGTTCATGTAATCACAGATACATAGTTGATGTGGTTATTAATACTGTAATGTAAATTTTAAAGTGTGTTTTAAAATGTTGAGTTTCTGTGAAAGTACACTACTTTTAAAAAAGTACATGGACCACAAAGGAAGTGAAACTGTCCGATTCCACAGCGGTAAGGAAGCATTGCATTATTAGAAGACAGATTGTAAAGAGGTAGAGCTGCGTGTTGTCTTCTCTTACACCACCACTTCATAAATGAAATCAGCAGTGTAAAAAGAAAGAGAAACTCCATAAAATAGGTAGATGAGATACTTTAAATATTTGCCTGAAAAGAAGGTACAATGGGAGAATTAACAATCAAAACAGATAAAGTCATTTGGAAGGAGAAGACCTAGATTAAGAAAATACTTTCATCAGATTGGCCTGTAGGCCAAGCCTATGGGACATCTTCTTGATTAGTGACTGATGTGTGAGACCCAACCTGCAGGTGCTCCTGAATTGTATAAGAAATCAGGCTAAGCAAACCATGAAGAGTAAGCCAGTGAGGAACAATCTTTCATGCTTTCAGCTTGAGCTTGCCCTGACTTCCTTCAGTGATGGAGTATGACCTGGAAGCATAAGGTGAAATAAACTTTTTCCTCCTGCAAGAGGAAATCATTGGCCATGGTGTTTACTACAGCAACAGAAAGCAAACTAGGACATAAAGTAATGGAAATAAAATGTATCAGTTATATCAATAACCATATTAAATATGAATGGGTCAATTGATGTAGCATCCATCAATTATAAACTTGAGTAATGATGAAAAGAGTTAATATTTTCTGCATGTTTTACACATGATAGGTGTGTTGCTAATTTAGATTATTTAACTTATTTTATTTTGACAAGTACCCTACATTCTAAATATTATTGTATCTACATTTATTATGTTAGACAATTCAGACTAAGTATCTATTCTCTATTGCTATGTAACTCTAATGGAGATCAGGACTTGAATCCAAGAAGTTGGATCCCTGATATTATCCAGTATAGTTATGAATATTATATTGATGTTAGAGATTATGGTAATGATAATAGTAGCAGTAATACTGTAGTTGGTAGTGGTGATGGTGGTGGTGGTGCTAGTAGAGTCAGCAGTGGTAGTGACGATGATGATGGTGATAGTTACGGATGATGAGATGGCTCAGTAGCTAGAGGCCATTATTACTTAAGTCTGAGAACTTGAGGCCAATCTCTAGAACTTAAATGAAAGTGGAAAGAGAGAACTAACTGAAGAAAGTTGTCATTTGACCTCTACACATGTACCATGGCACACTCATATAAACACACACACACACACACACACACACACACACACACACTGATAGTATAATAAACAAGAGGCTATGTTAAGTTATTCACCACACAATGCAGATAATAGTATATTCTGTGAAGTGCATGAAATGTTGCAGGAATTAATAAAATGAATCCACCCCACAAACTCTATTTCCCTCTGGGCCACGTTTTTGAGCTGGTACTGTGCAGCCTCAATATTTTCTCCCAGCAAGCTACATCTTGCTCACATGAAACTCTTTATAAACCCTCATTCATCTAAATACTGCCTAAGACCTGGTAAGTAAAGCATGACTCTTAAGGCCTTAATATCCAATCAGATTTATATAATAATAAAATCACAATACAACAATTTCAGAACCAAATAATAAAGACAATATTCTAACCCAATTAATCTATTTTGTAAGAACCTTTGCTTGATTGTATAACCTCGTGGGGTCTGGTTTGTCCACATCATCTGTCTCCATGATAACAACATTTTTTCTCCTGCTCTTGACTCCTCTTCCTCCTCCAACTCTAGCTCCACCTCTCTATTCCTGTCCAATCACAGGCTTGTCACTACCCTAATGTGACTGAACAGAGAAAATGCTACAGCAATAAAATCATCTGGGAACACGTGTCTCAGAATGGTTCTTGTTGTATCCAACATACCTAAATCACAAAGAATAACAATGCTATAAACCAGTCACTGCTCTAAAAATGGGAATGGGAAATGTCATCCTGCTTTCAAATGCACACATTTTGTGCATCATATAATACAAGAGAAACATCATGGTAATTCTCACAGACTTGCTTCAATCTGACTGTCCCAAGGGTTAATGAATGCACTGTGTGTCTAGACCCTTAGCAGACAAGCTGGATGCAAATTAGCTAGACTGCTTTGTGCTCCCAATGGATCGCATATGTGCAGCTGTTGAAGAGCTATCTGGATTCATGAATGAAACACACAAACACACACACACACACACACAGGCATGCACACACATCAGTTAATTTTTAGTATGCCTCAGCCATCTCAAAGACTGGGCAGTTCTAATCTTCCCCAAGGCTAGCATATATTTCCCTCCTATAACTCTAGCTTAACACCCTCTAATTCTATACTTTATCTTTGTTGCCCTGGCTCCTTCTGTGCAGCTCTCTAGTCTATGCTGCCCAATATTCTTCTGAGCAGCCTGTCTCTGGGCCACATTCCTTCTCACCTACATTTTGGAAGATTTTCCTTCTGCAGCTCTAAATCTGATCCATCTGCCTCCAAATCATGGCAATTCTCCTATCCTCCTCCCAGTTTCCAGCCTGTGCAAATCTAAAGGGCCCACCTGAGTCTACCTGCCCAACCATTCGACACTGGCTTTTTATTGATCGATCAAAAACCAACTGGGGACAAGGACCCTCAATGCTTAGATAAGCAGATTCCTAATTTGGGAGGCCGGATTAATTCAAAGCATTAGAACCAATACCCAACAGGGAACAGTTTCATGGATACCAGCAGTTGATAGTAACCTTTCTCAAGATAACTGTATGGAAATCTGGGAAGTGCCACATGGACTTGCTGCTGACAATGCTGACTATACATTTTCACTGATTTCACGTAGTCTCTGTGATCTAGTTAAAAAAAAAAAAAGGTATTGGAATGTTGTCTGGCCACCATTATCACTCTGTAGTTACTTGAATAGAACAACTGGACAGAGGAGTCAGTGTTCCTTATCCAGAATCTGTTGCTCCTTCTTCTGCTTTGCTTCTCTGTTGCTGTGATAGTTCACTTACCAACATGGTAAAAACTCTAGGCAGGAACTTGAAGCTGAGATTAAGGAGGAATGCTTCTTAATGGGTTACTTGGATACTTTCTAAAAATTATTATTATTATTAATAATAATAATAATAATAATAATAATAATAATAATAATTATTCACTTTACATCCTGTCCACTGCCCCCTCCTGGTCATCCCCTCCCACAACCCCTGCCCCATTCAACCTACCTTTCTAGGGATGGCAACATCCATAGAGCGCTAAACCCTCCTACATAATTAACACAAGCAAGAAAATACCCCCCAAAATGCATCCACAGGCTAATTCAGATAGAGTCAGTTCTTCAGTTGAGGATCCCTCTTCTCATATGACTCTCATTTGTGACAGAGTATCCAGCTGTAGATCTGTCTGCTAGAAAAACAAGCATTTAAAGAAAATAAAAACATTTCTTGGGAAAGTCACGGGAAATGGTCATTTGTTGTGTGTTTCCTATATGGTTCAAATTTATTGTTTTCAGAGCATGCAGTCTAGCAGAGCAAAGATACAGCTATAGCCCTTGCTGAACCAATGAATGAATTCAGTTTTAGAAACTGCAAGAGGACAAATGGCAGAAATTTAATCTCCCTTACTTTCTTCTACAATTATACCTTCAACTCAAATGTAAATCTTGTAGTGCTTAAAAAAGACCCAGGAGTTTGGCAAAGCAGGTTTTGTAATCACTCTATTTGTCAACAGAGACAAAACTTGGACCAGTGCAAATGTCTGCTGCATCACTTTTGGGATCTGCTGAAATCCTCTGGCTTTGAAATGTTCCTATTCTTAAGGAAGCCACTTCCTTTCAGCCCTGTTATTTTAAGATCATTTTCCCACCCCCATCTCACCTCACAAATACCTCTGAAAGTCACAAGAAGAGGCTGTTTTAGAGAAAGAAAAAAAAAAAACCTTTTCCAATGGCAACAGTATATGAGATTTCCCACGTTTTTATGTTTAGAGCAGACTTTTTAAAAAATAAAACCTTGAAAATGCACATGAAAGACTTAATTGAAACTATCCCTAAAATGAACAGGGAAGACAAGAAGAACTAGAGTATTTATCAGTTATCCTTTGCTGTGTAATAACCATCTTCAAGTTTTGTGGCATTTCTTGGGGGCTGAAGCACACAAGTCAGTCTTTTAGGCTGAGCTCAGCCAGGTAGATCTGGTCTGAACCTGGCTTGATTATTCTTGCTGAGCTTCCGTGGTGGGACTGATGGTTCATTTGGAGTCTTAAAAACAGTAAGCAAGTTTCCTCATGTCTGATCATTGTGATCCATATCAGAGTCCGCACATAATATCCAGAGGTGTAATTTATTTGGGGGCTGTGATTGTACCAGGGTCTATTACCACAGTATCTTGTGTTTTAAAGTATGGTGTAGGATATATGGGGGATCTAGAAGGTATGTCGCTGTAAAGATCCCATGTTGGAAGCTGAATTCCATTTTTCCTGGTGTTTGATATGTTGGGCTCTTTACCTACGCCCACTTCCTCCTTTTCTACATCTCTACTCCTGGCCAAGTCTGATGAATGTTGTTGTCACTGATTGCTTTGAGACATTTTCTTTTCGGGCAGCCCTTCAAGATCCTGGCATAGATGGTAAAAAAGCTTGACTACACTAGTGACGTGACTGTCCATGGACAACCTACTACAGGAGCTTCCAACGTACAGTGCAAGCATGGGAACATGTTGAGGAGTCAGACAGAGGTCATAGAAGCAAAAAAATCATATTTCTAGGTTATAAACAGGTTTGCCAAATTAGCAAATAGGTATGTATCTAAGGGCGGTGTCTGGATCCTCTCAGCTGAGAAAAATGTATAAGGGAAAATGTTGCGCACAATTAAATAAATTCACTGTGATCTGGCTCTCTGGTTTAGTTCACTCAAATTATACATAAGCCATCAAAGAACCCCACAGCAAAACCAAAGCATGGGTTGCCATTATAAAGCTGATAAATGTCTTTGATCAAGGAAAGCTTTCTTCCCAGGCAGGCACTGAGCTTCTGATTACATATAGATATATTTGCTAGAGGAAAATGAGACTACATTAGCCTTAATTACCATCTTTCTAAATAAAAAAGTCAACTAATCAATGAATCATGCTGGCATAGTTCAGATAAATAAAATAATGTAGACTTTGAGAGCTGATGTATAAGTAAAGAATGCTGGTATAAACAGAGCACACAGGTTTAATGCCAAAGCAATAATACGAAAATATTATATTTGACATTGAGTTCAATAGAGCTCCCTAGTCCAATTAAGGCTGCCCCAGGTACTTTACATAAATTATTTAGCTTAATTATTAGAACTAATAATGAGTTTTTGTTACTGCTTTGAATTTCAAGGGTTGGGGTACCAGTTAGGTTTCTAATAGAATCTCCACATATGCAAAGTCACAAAGTTAAAGATGTTTTGTGCTCGAATAAAACTCAGGCTTCCCCATGTGTATAGCAGAGGATTGCAAAGTCGATCATCAGTGGGAGGAGAGGCCCTTGGCCCTGTGAAGGTTCTGTGCCCCAGTGTAGGGGAATGACAGGGCCGATAAGTGGGAGAGGGTGGGGTGGCAGGCATGGGGAGGAGGGAGGCAACAGGGGTTTGTTCTTGTTGTTTTTGTTTGTTCATTAAAAAGAAAAAATTAATTAATTAATTTTTAAAAAGTGGAATAAATTACACACAAAAAAATATGAAGTTTGAAAAAACAAAAAAAACCTCAGGCTTCCCAACTCTAATCCTTTCAGTATAATGGCCTTTCCCTTGTGATGCAGGAGGCAAGGCAGACAAGTCATCAACACCTTTCAGTGCAAATAAGTTCTGACTTGAGCCGTGCGTACATGCTGGGCTGTGAATAAAGTCAGTCCTTAGGTTGCACATAGTCTAGAGGGGAAGTCAGAGAGGTACCCAATACTGTATGATCAGTGTAGCACACAGTTAGCCATGGGTGGCTACACATACTGAAGGTAGTAACACAGAATCAAAAAAAAAAAATGGCACAAAACAAAAGGTATTTCCTGTAGCCCAGGTTCCTAATACTGCAGCCCCTTAATATAGTTCCTCATACTATAGCAACCCCAAACAACACCAAAAAATTGTATCATTACTACCTCATAACTGTAATTTTGATACTATTATGAATCATAGTGTAAATAGTTGATATAAAGTATATCTTATATATGACCCTCAAAGGGGTTGTGACCCACAAGTTGAGAACCATTGATCTAACTCTTCCTCTAGCACAGCCATAATCTTTCCTTCTGAAGAAAGCGTTATGATTGTCAAGTGTGTCACAAATATATTAAATAAGATCAACCTCACAGATCTTGTTGGCACTGAAATCTGAAGAAAGACACTAGAGAAACCAAAAACAGCTACGGTGACTATTTTAAGATATCCCTTAGCTCTAAATGGATTTTATTATGAAATAATTTTCATTATTTTTACCTCATTTGATTCTTTGACCATCTAAGTTGTCATACCTGTATAGATGAGAGAACAAACAGAATAAAATTATTAAAGATGTATCTTATTTATGGATTCTATTACTGTAATGGAAACACCATGGCCAAAAAGCAAGTTGAGGAGGAGGAGGATTATTTTTGTCTACACTTCCAGATCATAGTCCATCATTGGAAGAAGTCAGGACAGGAACTCAAGCAGGGCTAAATCATGGAGGTAAGAGTTGATTAAGTGGCCATGGAGAGATGCTTCTTACTGGGCTACTTCACATGACTTACTTAGCCTGCTTTCTTTTTTGAAACATTAATTAATAAGTTAATCTACTTTACATCCAGACTCCAGTTTCCACTCCCTTCGATCTTCCCAGTCTTCCATTTCCCCATCCACTCCT
>JADRCC010540691.1:0-13277 GCA_019843855.1 Hylomyscus alleni
TGAGAGAACACAAACACTGGTCCAGGCTACTATATTCTCAATTACCATAGATGGAGAAACCTAGATATTCCATGACAAAACCAAATTTACATATCTTTCCACAAATCCAGGTCTACAAAAGATAAAAGATGGACAACTCGAACACAAGACGGGAAAATACATCACAGAAAAAGCAAGAAAGTAATCTTCCTTCAAAGAACCCAAAAGAAGATAGCCACACAGACATAGTTCCACCTCTAACCACAAAAGTACAGGAATCAACATTCACTTTTCCTTAATATCTCTTGACATCAATAGACTCCATTCCCCAACAAAAGGACACAGACTAACAGACTGGATACATAAATAGGACCCAGTATTTTGCTGCACCCAGGAAATATGTCGTAGTGACAAAGTCAGATAATATCTAAGAATAAAAGGCTGTGAGAAATTCTCCAAGCAAATGGTCCCAAAAGACAAGGTGGAGTAGCCATTCTAACATCGAATAAAATTGGCTTTCAACCAAAAGTTATCAAAAAAGATAAAGAGGGACATTTCACTTACCCATCAAAGAAAAAACTGCCAAGAATAACTCTCAGTTATGAACATCTATGCTCCAAATACAAGGGCATCCACATTCATAAAAGAAACTTTACTAAAGCTCAAAGTACGCATTCTACTTCATACAATAATAGTGGGAGACTTCAACATCCCACTCCCACCAATAGACAGATCATGGAATCACAAACTAAACAGAAACACAGTGAAACTAACAAACATTATGAACCAAATGGATTTAACAGGGATCTATCGAACATTTCATCCTGAAAGAAAAGAATATGCCTTCTTCTCAGCACCTCATGGTATTTTCTCCAAAATTCACCATATAATTGGTCACAAAGCAGGCCTCAACAAATACAAGAAGTTTGAAATAAACCCATGCATCCTATCAGATCACAGGGACTTCTGGACTTTGATAACAAAAACAATGGAAACTCCATATGGCATACACATACAAGCTGAACAATGCTATACTCAGAGATAATTTGATCAAGGAAGAAAGAAAGAAAGAAAGAAAGAAAGAAAGAAAGAAAGAAAGAAAGAAGAATGAAAATGATCATACCAAAGCTAATGGGACACAATGAAAGCAGCAGTAAAAAGAAATCTCAGAGCTCTAAGTGCATCCAAAAAGAAACTGAAGAGAGCATACACTAGCAACTTGACTGCATACCTGAAAACTCTAGAACAAAAAGAAGAAAATACACTCAAGAGGAGTAGACAGAAGGAAATAATCAAATTCAGGACTGAAATCAACAAAGTAGAAACAAAAAGAACTATAAAAGAATCAATCAAACCAGGAGCTGATTCTTTGAGAAAAACAACAAGATAGATAAACCTTTAGCCAGATTAATCAGAGGGCACAGAGACTGTATCCAATAAATAAAATCAGAAAAGAAAAAGGGAGACATAACAATGGAGACTCAAAGAATCATCAGATCCTACTACAAAAGCCTATACTCAACAAAATTGGAAAATCTGGATGAAATGAACAATTTTCTAGACAGATACCAGGAGCCAAAGTTAAATTAGGATCAGATAAACCATCTCAACAGTTTCAGAACCCCTAAAGAAATAGAAGCAGTCAACAAAAGCCTCCCAACCAACAAAAGCCCAGGACCAGAAGGTTTTAGTGCAGACTTCTATCAGACCTTTAAAGAAGATCTAATATCAATACTCTTCAAACTATTCCACAAAGGAGAAACAGAAGAAACACTTCCCAGTTTGTTCTACAAAGGCACATTTATACTAATACCTAAATCATGCAAAAACCCAACAAAGAAAGAGAACTCCAGACAAATTTCACTTATAAATATCAATGCAAAAATGCTCAATAAAAATTTGGCAAACTGAATCCAAGAAAACATCAAAACAATCATCCATCATGATCAAGTAGGCTTCATCCCAAGGATGCAGAGATGGTTCAATATACAGAAATCCATCAACATAACCCACACTATATAAACACACTCAAAGAGAAAAACCACATGACCATCTCATCAGATACTGAGAAAGCATTTGAAAAAATTCAACATCCCTTCATTGTAAAAGCATTAGAATGATCAAGAATTCAAGGCCCATACCTAAACATAGTAAAAGCAATATAGCACATAGCCAACACCAAACTAAATGGACAGAAATTTGAAGCAATCTCACTAAAATTAGAGACCAGACAAGTCTGTCCACTTTGTCCCTACCTATTCAATATAGTACTTGAAGTCCTAGCCAGAGTGATTAGACAATAAAAGGTCAAAGGGATACAAATTGGAAAGGAAGACGTCAAAATATCACTATTTGCAGATGATATGTTAGTATACTTAAGTGACCCAAAACAATTCCATCAGAGAAGTCCTATACCTGATAAAAAACTTCAGCAAAGTGACAGGATATAAAATTAACTCAAACAAAATAGTAGCCTTCCTCTACTTAAAGGATAAACAGATTGAGAAAGATATAAGGGAAATGCTACTTTTCACAATACTAACAAATAATATAAAATACCTTGGTGTGATTCTTACTAAGCAAATGAAATATCTGTATGACAAAAACTTCAAGTCTATGAAGAAAGAAATAGAATATCTCAGAACAAAGAAAGATCTCCCATGCTCACAGATCAGCAGGATTAATATAGTAAAAATGGCCATCTTACCAAAAGCAATCTACAAATTCAATACAATCCCCATCAAAACTCGAACTCAATTCTTCATTGAGTCAGAAAGTGCAATTTACAAATCCATTTAGAATAACAAAAAACCACTTGGGAGGCAGGCAGATTTCTGAGTTCGAGGCCAGCCTGGTCTACAGAGGTTCTAGGACAGCCAGAGCTATACAGAGAAACCCTGTCTCGAAAAACAAAAACAAAACAAAACAAAACAAAAATAAACAAACAAAAAACAAAACAAAGCAAAAAAAAACAGGATGGAGAAAATAATTCTCAACAATAAAAGAACTTCTAGGGGAATCAGCATCGCTGACCTCAAGCTGTGTTACAGAACAATAGTGATAAAAACTATATGATATTGGTACAGAGACAGGTAGGAAGATCATTGGAATAAAATTGATGACCCAGAAATGAACCAACACACTAATGGTCACTTGATCTTTCAAAAAGGAGCTCAAACCATCCAGTGAAAAAAAGACAGCATTTTCTTGGTGCTGGATCAACTGGCAGTTAGCATGTAGAAGAATGCATATCAATTCATTCTTATCTCCTTGTACAAATCTCAAGTTCAAGTGGATCAAGAACCTCCACATAAAACCAGATACACTGAAACTAATAGGAGAGAAACTGGAGAAGAGCCTCGGGCACAAGGGAAATTTACTAAACAGAACATCAAATGGCTTATGCTCTAAGATCAAAAGTAGACAAATGGGACCTCATAAAATTGCAAAGCTTCTGTAAGGCAAAGGACACTGTCAGTAGGACAAAACGACAACCAACAGATTGGAAAAAGATCTTTACTAATCCTACATCTGATAGAGGGCTAATATCCAATATATAACAAGAAATCAAGAAGTTAGACTCCAGAGAACCAAATAACCCTATTAAAAATGGGGTACAGAGCTAAACAAAGAATTGTGGAATATCAAATGGCCGACAATAACCTAAAGAAACGTTCAATATCTATAGTCATCAGGGAAATCAAAACAATGCTGAGATTGAACCTTACATCAGTCAGAATGGCTAAGATCAAAAACTCAGGTGACAGCAGATGCTCACAAGGATGTGGATAAAAAGGGACATTCTTCCATGGTTGGTGGGATTGTAAGCTGGTACAACCACTCTGGAAATCAGTCTGGTAGTTCCTCAGAATACTGGATATAGAATTACATGAGGACTGAGTATACCACTCTTGGGCATATACCCAAAAGATGCTCCAACATATAACAAGGAACATGCTCAACTATGTTCATAGCAGCCTTATTTAAACTATCTAGAAGCTGGAAATAACCCAAAGGTCCTTCAATGGAAGAATGGATTTAAAAAATGTGGTACATTTAAACAATGGAGTACTACTCAGCAATCAAAAACAACGACTTTTCTGGGTGGTGGTGGCACACGCCTTTAATCCCAGCACTTGGAAGGCAGAGGCAGGTAGATTTCTGAGTTCGAGGCCAGCCTGGTCTACAGAGTGAGTTCCAGGACAGCCAGGACTATACAGAGAAACCCTGTCTCGAAAAAACAAAAAAACAAAAACAACAACAACAAAAAAAACAATGACTTCATGAAATTTGCAGCCAAATAGATGGTACTAAAATAAATCATCCTGGGTGAGGTAACCCAGACATGAAAGAACACACATGGTATGGACTCACTGATAAGTGGATAATAGCCTAAAAGCTGGGAATACCCACAATACAACTCACAGACCAAATGAAGTTCAAGAATTAAAAAGACCAAATTGTGAATGCTTCAGTCCTACTTAAAAGGAGGAGACAAAATACTCTTGGGAGCAAATACAGAGACAAAGTGTGGAGCAGAGACTGAAGGAAAGGTCATCCAGAGACTGCCCCACCTCTGGATCCATCCCATATACAGTCACCAAATGCAGACCCATTTGTGGATGCCAA
Source organism: Hylomyscus alleni (assembly GCA_019843855.1). Classification (NCBI taxonomy): domain Eukaryota; kingdom Metazoa; phylum Chordata; class Mammalia; order Rodentia; family Muridae; genus Hylomyscus; species Hylomyscus alleni. The sequence goes on from JADRCC010540691.1 coordinate 4,609, forward strand.
GAAGTGCATGTTAACAGGAGCCGGATATAGCTGTCTCCTAAGAGGCTCTACCAGACCCTGACAAATACAGAGGCAGATACTCACAGCCAACCGTTGGACTGAGTATGGGGTCGTCAAAGGAGGAGTTAGAGAAAGGTCTGAAGGAGCTGAAGGGGTTTGCACTTCCACAGGAAGAACAACAGTATCAACCAGCCAGACCCCCCAGTGCTCCCAGGGACTAAACAACCAACCTAAGAGTACACATGGAGTGACCCATGGCTATGGCTCCAGCTGTATATGTACTATGTACAAGAGAAATGCCTTATCTGGCATCAAAGGGAGGGGAGACCCTTGGTTCTGTGGAGGCTCAATGCTTTAGCATAGTGGGATGTTAGGGCAGGAGGGAGGGAGTGGATGAGAGGATAGGAAACCCCTCATATAAGCAGGGGAGAGTATGGAATAGGGGGGTTTTGGAGGAGAAACCATGAAGCTGGACAACATTTGAAATGTAAATAAAAATAATAATCAATAAAACAAACAAAGAAACAAATATTATAGCTAGTAATCATGTATTACACTCTTTAGGCCACATCCTAAATGGAATGATGGTGTCCTTTGCTGTACAGGAATTTTTAGCTTCGTTGATTTCCATTTGTTTACTAATTTTTGGTCTTAATTCTTATCCTATAAAAGTCTGTTGGAGCCAGGCAGTGGTGGCACATGCCTTTAATCCCAGCACTTGGGAGGCAGAGGCAGGCGGATTTCTGAGTTCGAGGCCAGCCTGGGCTACAGAGTGAGTTCCAGGACAGCCAGGGCTATACAGAGAAACCCTGTCTCAAAAATCAAAAAAAAAAAAAAGTCTGTTGGAAGTTTGTCTTGTGTACTGTGTATTCAGATGATAATTTCTGTGCTCTCAAATGTAGCTACTATCTGGAAACTGACATTTTCATGGATATTAATAATCTTCTGTATTAATGTGGTGCAAAGAGCCCAACCCAGTACTTCTGATTGGTTAATAAAAAGCTCAACAGCCAATGTCTAAGCAGAGGAAATAAAAAGGTTATACTTCTGATCACAGCCAGGTGTCCCTGGAAGAAGAGTCAGAGAAAAGAAGCTCGTGACAAGGAAGGAGAAGAACCAATAGAATGAATCTTGATCCTTACCTCTCACCCTGAATAAAACTCAGCTGCAAATACATCAAAGACCACAACCTAAGACCTGGTTCTGACTGTAATGGAAAAGAATGTAGAGGAATGTAGAAAACGAAGAAGACCGTTCCAGTGAGGTTGGGTATGCAGAGGAATCATCAAGGGAGTTCTCCACGAGGACAGACAACTACAATAGAGTGAACAAAGGAGATGCTAAATGTAAGTAACTCGGGGCATGTGGCTGGGAAGTAACTAGATAGCATGGCGTGTTAGAAACATCTTCTCAGTTATTCTGCTTAAAACTTGTTGAGTTAATAAATGGGTCTCCATCTCAATTATTTATGAAGCAGTCCAGTTAGAAAAAAACTGCCACTTTTCAATTTCTTCTCAAAAAAAAAAAAAGTCCTATTCAGAAAATCTGTTCCTGTACCAATGAGTTCAGGTCTATCCCCTACATCCTTTTCCATCACACCAGGTCTTAGTTATCTAGGTTGAGCAGCACCCTGTTGTTAAAGAGAGTGTCTATTTTTCAATGTGTTTTGTTGATCTTGGTTAAAAATCAGGACTGTAGGATGGTGGGATTACATGTGGATTATCATTTCTTGTCTCTTCACCTAATGAGTCTCATTTTATATTAGTATTGTGCTGTTTTTATTGCCACAGCTCTGTAGCATAATGTGAATTTGGGGGTGATGATAACTCCATCAACCTTTAAAAGTTTTTATTGATTTTTTCGTATGTCTCACATGATGCCCACTTATCTCCCCAGTTCCATTTATCTCCCTGCCCCTTCATATCTCTCCTTTGACCTTGCAACTGCTCTCCAGTAAAACACACTAGCCCTCGCCAGTGTCACTTCTGAGGAGCTGTCCAGATTAGGTAAAGAGCCTGCTCTCCCGAGTGCTGCAGCTGGTGAGGGGCAGCATGGCTAGCTCTACTGAGCTCATGAGCACAGCTGTGTTCAGCTTTCATGACTGCTGGAGTTACTAAGGAGGTAGGGTATACAGATCACATCTGTTTTCATGTCACCTCAAGGAAGAAGAGTGGCAGGGTCATCTCTTTCACACTCATGCCCTTGGGGCTAGCTTTCTCACAGCCCCACCACCAGGATTAGCTCTACTGTGCTGCCTGGATGATGGGCAAGACCCACTATCCTGAGTGCTACCAATTGTGAGAAATGGGGCCAGCTCTCCAGAGCACCACATCCAGTGAGGGGCAGAGCCAGTTATGCCCTGCCCTGGACATGGAGGTGGTCACCTCCCCCTGCATGGATCAGGGACATCCCTATGTTCTCTAGGGAGGATATGAGCCATGGACATTGACATTGACTTTGGCCATGTTGCTACAGAGTCAGACATGGCCCTAAGTTGCAGCTCTGATTGGGATCACACCATGGTCCCAGGTGGTGGAACTGACCACCCTTAACAGGGTATTCCTCTCTATCTTTGACTCTCCAATTCCATCTCTCTTCATAATGCTCAAGCTCTTCCATTTCTCTTTCTCTCTCATTTGACTACCACATACCTGCACACTGTGGTGTCTTCTACTTCCAGCTGGCTACATGATTGGTAGACTCTGGGTGAAATCCTCCTTCTGTTGGGCATGGTGTGAGGTCAAGAGGATATCTATGGCCAACTTGGCCATTCACTGACAGCAGATCTGTGGGTAGTGTGGTGGTCTGCAGGTCTCAGTCAGTCTTCTTTCTTTAGCATTGAGCTGCCTGGCTTTCATTTGATTTGACTTGATTTTTATAAGTTCTGGGCATAAGACTGCTTTGGCCATGTAAATGAGGCATCAAGTTGAGTGAACAAAAGTCTATCATTCTGTTTCTGACTGATATTAAGAACATCACCACCAAGAAGGTGTCTCTTTGCCCATTGCCAGAGAATACAGCAATGTTTTTTATTGTTAGGTATCATCTTAACTATTCTGGTTTTTGTTGTTGTTGTTGTTTCCATATAAAATGTAATGTTATTTATCTTTAATTTTTGTAAATAATTATATTGGAGTTTTATGGGTATTGTTTTTAATATGTGTATTGTTTGAGGTAGGATGGTTATTTTTGCCATATTAATCCTATCAATCGAAGAGCATAGGAGATCATTCCACCTTCTGGAGTCTTCTTCAATTGTTTCAGTGTCTTAAAGTTTCTATTGCAAATATTTTCTATTTCTTTGTTTCTTTGATTTTTTTACTTCCTTTTTATATTTACTTCAAGGTATTTTTAAGGCTATTGTGAATGACACTTTCGTTTCTTTCTTTCTCTGTGGGTTTGTCATTCGTATATGGGAAGACTATTAGTTTCTACAGAAGGATTTTGTTTCTTATTATTTTGTTAAATGTGCCTCTTAGTTGTAATACTATTCTGCAGGCAAATTTAGGGTCTTTTATGTATATAATCATATCATATGTAAATAAGGATACTTTAACTTCTTTCTTTCCTATTTATATTCCTTTGTCTCCTCTTTAGCTAAGATTTCAAGCACTGTATTGAACAGGATAGGGAAGAGTTGACATTTATGTTTTATTCCTGATTTTAGTGGAAACACTCTGAGTTTCTTTTGGTTCAAAATGATGTTAGCTGGGAGCAGGAGAAAGTTGTGTTTATTATATTAAAGTTTGTAACCAATACTCCTATATTCCCTAAGACTTTTATCATGAAAGGATGTTGCACTTTGCCAAAAGTCTTTTCTGAATCTAATGAAATGATTGTGTGACTTAAACTTTTTGAGTCTATTTATATAGTGGGTTATATCTATTGATTTACATATATTCAATCACTCTTGCATCCATGGGATGAAGACTACTTGATCTTTGTGGATAATCTTTTAGATTATGGTCTTAAATTCTGTTTGCAAGCATTTTATTGAGAACTTTTATCAGAAATATTAGCTCATTATTTTCCATTTGCTTTGTTTTGTTTTGTTTGTCTTTATCTGGTTTGGTTAGGAGGGTAAAATAATACTAGCTACAAAAAAAAGAATTTGAAAATTTTGTCCTTCATTTTCTCTTTTACTGAATAATTTAAGGGGTATTGGTATTAGTTCTTTGAAAATATACTAGTATGTTCTGGGAAAATCCATTCTTGGTAGGTTTTAAATAGGAGATTTTTAGCTACTACTTCTATTTCTCTGGGTCATATGTGCCCATTTAAATTAATTATCTCATCATGAGGTAGCTTTTGTAGCCATATAGATCTAGAAATTAATTTATTTTTCTTCATATTTTTTATTTTAGTGGAATATAGTTATTTAACCTATACTTTTATGATCCTTGAATATTCCTCAGTAATCATGTCTCCATTTTCATCTTTACTTTTATTTTCTTCCTCCTTTTTCATTGATTTATTTTACTAGATATTTGCTGATCTTGTTATTTTTCAAAAATAATATTTATAAACAAAAAGTATCCATGAAAAATTGTTCATACTTCATACCATCAAAGCTATAATAGGAACAAATCTGTTGCTCAAACCACAAATATCTTCACCCTTCCACAGAAAATATCAATGAATGTTTGTGGTCTCACTAAACTCTTTCTTGCATATTTATTCACTCTGTTTAATTTTGTTTAAACAAATCCAAACTTATGTATTAAACCAAGTTTCCTACTGTAAAATCCCAGATGTTTATCCATGGCATCATCACATTCACTGACACAAACAGAACTTATTCATTCCTCCTCAGATATAATAGAATTTATTGGGTAGTTCTTATATTTTAGAAATTTTTCTGTGCATTAGAAATACATCAATGGATAGAAGAAGCAAAATTCAGTTTGTCTGGCATTTTTTTTGCTACAGTGAGGGGAAGAGAAGTGCCATTGACAAGAAATGCAATCACAATCAATGAATTCGTACCTCTTTCATCAAACCAAACACACAGTAGAAGATCCTTATAATGATAACAATCAAAAACCCTTTTGTGTAGAGAGCATGTAATGAAGAAAGAGTCAAGAGAAGTTTTCTTGCCTTGTGATAAAAGCTATAAAGGAAATTTATAATGAAAGACTTAGCAGAAGGTTTTTCAAAGCTCAATAGGTCCTTAGCAAAGTCTGAAAATAAGAATCCCAAGGAAGAAAGGTTTTCATTAATAGGGAGGGATGTTGGTGTGTTATCTGCTCACATAGAAATCTATGAAAAGAAAGAAAGAAAAAAAAACAAGAAGCTTCCACAGTTACTGAGGAGTTACTCTGCCTCAACAAAAACCTCATACATGTCATTAGAACATTCTATTATCACAGGCAACATTGCAGGCTATGATAATTCCATGAATACTACCAAGTATGGAGACAAAGGCTATGCAAGTCAGACTAATATACATAACTATCTTTATGTTCATCAAAAAGTTCAAAAGTAAAAATATTTTATGTGCAAGTATATTGTAGACTTATTCATATCTCTGCACATTTCATCTATAGACCAGAGATTAATATCAGCTGTCTTCTATTATAGCTTTCTACTTTACCTTTGAGAGAGGATTTCTCACTAAACCCCATAACCCAAGAAGATTTCTGGGGATCTGCCCATATCTGCCTCCCGTCATTCTAGGGTTGCGTAAGTGCACAGTCATGCTGTGGTTTGAATATTCTTGGCTCATGGAAAATGCCAATATTAGGAGGAATTGCCTTGTTAAAATGGGTGTGGCCTTGTTTGAGGAAGTTTGCCACTGTTTAGGCTGAATTTGAGGCCTCATAAAGCTTATAGACCACCCAGCATGGAATATAGTTCCCTTCTGTTATCTGCGGATGAAGATGTAGAACTATTGGCTCCTCCCGCATCATGTCTGCCTGCATGTTGCCATACTTCTTGCCATGATGATAATGGACAGCTTCTCTGAAACTGTAAGCCATCCTGAGTTAAATGTTTTCCTTTATAAGAGTTACCTTGGTTATGGTATTATTTCAAATCAAACTCTAAATAAGACAGTAGTTGGTACCAAGGACTGGGAAGTTGCTGTGATAGACCTGACCATGCTTTTGGATGGAGGAATGTGAATTTGGGGACATTGCATTAGCAAAGAAGTTGAATGCTTCAAATAGCATTTAACGGGTCATTCTAGTAGAATCATGGAAGACAATGGTTGTAACCTATAGTTCATTGGCTCCACCATATTTTATTCTGGCTTCTTTTTCAATGCAGTGATTTCCTTATTGCCTTTTTTCCATACAACTTAAATTGATGATTATAGCTATACTTTGAAGAATTTTCTCAGATTCCTTGCTACATTCCCACTTTGTGTATTTTACTTAGACTAGGCATCAGCCCAGTTATATGTAAATACCCACTGTCTTTTTTCCTATATCTCCACAACTAGATTGGGTAGAAAAGATACAAAACCAGAGAACTGACTTCATTTCAAAGTCATGGCTACTAGCATCAAATGTGGTTCTAGTCTTATTTCCTAGCAACACTGCTACAGGTTATGCCTCTACTCCTTAAGGACAAGTTATTTCCTTTTGTCCTCAACCCTCTATCATTCATTTTTCTCATAGTGTTGAAGTTCCTTACTCACTGAATAAGCATAAGGAAACAGAAAACTTTCACAATCCACTTTTCCCTCACCTGGGCTGCTTCATTCAGTTTTTAAGTCATAGTGTTTCATCTCAGTAATAGAAACCATAACTAAGACATTGACAACTAGCATCTTTGTACTTTCAATGTCAGTCAAAAATTCTTCTTCTATTTTAGTTCTTATCTTTATGCCTTTCTTCCTCTCACATAAAACTTCATCTATAGTTCTTCTTAAAATCCCCAAAAAAGAGCCACACAAACATAACTCCAACTCTAACAACAAAAATAAAAGGAAGTAACAATCATTAGTCCTTAATATTTCTCAACATTAATAGACTGAATTCTCCCATTTAAAAAAAAAAAAAAAAAAAACAGGCTAACAAGTTTTTAAAAGAACCCAGCATTTCGCTGCATACAAGAAACACTCTGCAGTGACAAGGACAGATACTACCTCAGAGTAAAAGGCTAGAAAAAAGTTTTCCAAGCAAATAGTCCCAAGAAACAAGCTGGAGTAGACATTCTAATATCCAATAAAGTAGACCTTTAATCAAAAGTTGTCAAAAAAAAAAAAAAAGATGAGAAAGGACACTTCATTCTCATCAAAGGAAAAATCTACCATGATGAATTCTCAATTCTGAACATCTATGCCCCTAATGCAAGGGCATCCACATTTGTAAAAGAAATGTTGCTAAAGCTCAAAGGACACATTGAACCTCACACAACAGGGGCAGACTTCAACACCCAACTCACACCAACGGACAGATCATGGAAACACAAACTAAACAGACGCACAGTGAAACTAACAGAAGTTATGAAGCAATCAGATTTAACAGATATCAAGAGAACATTTTATCCTAAAACAAAAGGATACACCTTCTTCTCAACACTGGTACCTTTTCCAAAATTGATCATATCGTAGTCACCAAACAAGTCTCAACAGATTTGAGAAGACCGAACTAATCCAATGCAATCAACCAGACCATCGTGGACTAGGGTTGGTCTTCCATAACAACAAAAAGAAGAAAAAGCCCATGAACTGATAGAAGAGAAAGAGAACTCTGCTCAGTGATAACATAGGGAAGAAATAAAGAAAGAAATTAATGATTTTTTAGAATTTAATGAAAATGAAGGTATAGCTAACTAATGGAACACAAGGAAAGGAATGCTAAGAGGAAAACTAGAGGATCTGAGTGGCTTCATAAAGAAATCAGAGATATCCTACACTATTAGTGAACACCACATCTGAAAGTTCTAGAACAAAAATGAGTAGATACACCCAAAAGGAGTAGACAGCAAGAGATATTCAGACGGGGTTAAAATCAAGCAAGTAGAAACAAAGAGAACTATACAAAACCAACAAAACTAGTAGCTGTCTCTTTGAGAAAAATAAACAAGACAGATAAACTCTTACCCAGACTAACTATAGAACAGAGACAGTACCTAAATTAACAAATCAAAAATGAAAAGGGAGACATAACAACAGAAACTAATGAAATTCAAAAAAAAATCATCAGATCCTACTTCAAAAGCCTATACTCAACAAAACTGGAAAATCTAGATGAAATGGATGATTTGCTAAGCAGATACTAGGTACCAAATTGAAAAAAGGATCAAATAAACCATCTGAACAATCCCAGATCTCCTATGGAAATAGAAGCAGTCATTAAAAACTCCCAACCAAAAAATACTCAGGGCCAGATGGTTTTAGTGCAAAATTCAAGCAGACATTCAAAAAAGACCTAATACCAATACTTCTCAAACTACTCCACAATATAGAAACATAAGAAAACCTACCTAATTCCATCTATGAAGCCACTGATATGCTAAAACCTAAACCATAGAAAGATTCAACAAAGAAAGAGAGCTTCAGACCAAATTACCTTTATGAATATCAATGCAAAAATACTCAATAAAATTCTCACAAGCCAAATTCAAGGACACATCAAAATGATCATTTACCATGATCAAGTAGGCTTCATTCCAGAGATGCAGAAGTGGTTCTATATATGAAAAGTCATTGATGTAGTCCA
>JADRCC010540692.1:0-17046 GCA_019843855.1 Hylomyscus alleni
CAGTCAGGCAGATGGCACAATGGCTCCCCTTGGGGCCATGCAGCCCTCCTCTCTGGAATTCCGTACTAGCCACTGAACTGATCTCCTGGTTTCTGTTGTCTCTCACTACGACCCATCCTTCTGTCACTAGACAGGTTCATCTTAGCTTAGCTTGATCGTATTGCTCAACCGCTTGCAGGGCTCTCCTTACAGGGCTCCCTATTGCTGTCCAAGTTAAGTCCTAGCTTCTAAGCCTGGCAGTCAGGCCCAGGCTGCCTTACCAGTTGGCACTCGATCTGGAGCCTCCATGGTTCAGTCCAATCCTGTACCCTTCTGCTATGCCTCCTCCTCTTGGTATATGCCTCTCTCTGGATCTGTTGTTTCTGCTGCTGTCTTCACGAAAGATAACCTCTTTCATCTTTGTCTGTTCAAACACCCCAAGGGTCCCTCCAAGGGCTCCTTTACTATAAATGTTTGTCTGGGTTCTCAATAAAACAGGCCGTGTCCTTATCCGAAATGCCACGCCTAGCTTTAATCCCAATTTTCTTTGAATTTTAGTATCACTTTTATACTAGATTTGAGTTTTGTAATGCTTTAAGACAACCTACATCTTAACCATCATCACTTTTTCAATGTGTAAGTATGCATACACACACACACACACACACACACACACACACGTGCTCGCGCACACACACACAAGCTGGGTGTGTATGTGTGTGTGCAGAGACAGTTTAGAGTCTTCCACAAAGACTCTAGAGGATACTTGTCCCCATGGTAATTTGTAGAGAACTCACTGACTCCTGAAAGGAAAGTTTACAGTCACATTACACATGACAGATTCATGCTACAGACTATTCTCTGCCCCCACCACCCTAATAATACCCCCTTCTGTTTTCCCGACCTATATATTTAAATACCCCTTACTATCTCATTTCCTTTCCTTTTACACATCCACCATCACTTTCATAATCCCCCTTTCTGCTCTCACTCCCCCAGTTCTAATCTAAGTCCTGCAGATGAGAAGAAACATGGTATTGTTTGTCAGAGCCTAGCTTGTTTTCCTGAACATAACGATCTCCAGTTCCATCCATTCTCCTGTGAGTGGGGTGGTTTAACTCTTCTTTATAACTGAATAAATTCCCATTACACACACCCCACAGTCTCACTTCTCATTCCTCTGTTGCTGGGCATCTAGGCTGGCTCCATATCTCGGTCATTGCGAACAGTGTACATACCGCGTATGCCGACTCAGGACCCTTTGGTCACATACTCTGGACTGGTGTAGTTGGATCGCATGGTCATTGCACTTGTTGAGGAAACTCCACGCTGATTTTCATAATAGCTGTACTACCTGGCACCTCAACAGCATTGGCTAAGGGTTCCATTAAAACATATATTCTTGGAGAGTGTGTGGTGCCAGAGATTGAACCCAGGACTTTGTACATCCTGGGTAAGAATCGCCACTGAGTGGCAGCCATAGCTGTATGTGGCCAGTTCTGTGAAAGTCCTATCGGGCAAGCGCTATCACAGACAGATCACTGAGCCTGTCTGAAGCTTCACCAGGGAGGCCTGATGAAAACTGATTGGCAGGGCCACGTGATTCCTAAGCTTCTCTTATCCTCTGAAATGTTAGGAAGTCCGCAATCTATGCCTGTTCTCTTTGAATTCCTAAAATATAGGCAGCTCATGACTAATGAGAATAGAAAACAGCCTGAAATTAAAGTAGACAGAAGCTAAGCCACCTCAAAAGCTCATGGCAAGAACTGGAGAGAAGGAAGAGCCTGGGATAGTGCCTGGCAGTCTCCAGCTGTGCAAAAGGCATGGGTTAGCCAGCCCCGCTCTGCTCTTTCCTGAGTGCTTTCTCTAAGACACACACACACAGACACACACACAGACACACACACAGACACACACAGACACACACACAGACACACACACACAGACACACACACATATGTACACATACACACACATATACATACATACATACATACAATACACACACATACACACACATACACACAATACATACATACATTCACACATACACACTCATACATACATACACATATATACACACATACACACCTGCACACACACATGTACATATACACACACATATACATACACAATACACACACACACTCTCACAAACGCACATAGACACACACTCACATACACATACATATACATAACACCTCTTTTACTACATACATGCATACATATATAAAAACATTCATAATATATTCTTTCAGCCACTCCTTTGCTAGGCAATAGTTACCCACACTGATCAACAGGTTTCCATTGCCAAAATACACTAGCATTTCAAAGGTCCAAAGTCATGATGCAGCACGCTGCTGAGCAAGTACACAGCCACCATTTGACCTTTGACCTGCTCCGACCCAGCCAGGAAGTTTTGGTTGCCATCTGAAGAGGAACAGTCTCTTCGTGTCTCTCAGCACCCATCCAAGGGCCTAAGCTGTAGCCTTAAGTTTTCCAGACCGACAGCAGTTGTACGAGGAAGCTGCAGTCTTGAGTGGAAGTTTGTGTTGACCTTGGGGGAATTCCCAGGATTGGGCCTGGAGGGCTAGGGAAGTCTCATGGGGGCAGGAGGGTGGTGTTGCTGGCCATTCTTCTTCCGGAAGCTGGAGGCTAAGGGGAACCTGGAAGGTTGTCCTTACAGACTGAACTCTCTCCTGGAGGTGAGTCATAAGACAAAGAAAAAAAAAAGGTGTGTCGGCGCCTGCCTGCCCGCCCGCCCGCCCGCCCGCCCGCCCGCCCGCCTGACTAGAGGGATCCCTTATATGGCACTTGTTTTTCTGACAGGTAATATGTTCCTGGATGTGAAACTTGTTTTCAGGCTGGTCTTTAGATGCCATTCACAGAATGCTTGTTTTGCTTTGTGTCACAAAGTATTGTCTCAGCATGGCAGCTCCCTCTCCCCCTTTTTTTTTTTACTAGCAGCTTCCCTCTGGACATGTGTCGCTAACAACTTGTTATACAGAACAGAACCTGTCCACACTACCATGGAGAGAACCTAGAAGGGTCAATCACAGACCCAGGATGGAGACTGAAGTCAACATGGCCCTGTATGGTGAAAATAGTACATAGACCACACACTTGGCCTTATGCCTGTTGGCTTTGTCCCCAACCCTTACCTAGAAGACACCAACCCATCACCAATCAAGTTCAAGATACCTGTACCTGCCTGAGGACTTGAGTATGTCCACATTCTTTAACTTGCTCCATTGCGTCTACATCAACCTGAAGGTAGTTAACGTCTCATCCACTTTTAAGAAGAATGAAGGATTACGAGTTACCCACTACCACCTGGTTACTCAGCAGCAGACTGGTGGCTGAGCTAAACTAGACTGGAACCCTACTGGTTACCAGTGTTCTGTTTCCCCACAGCCCAATGTCTCCCAACAACCAACGAGGCAAAGTTCCTGCCACTGGGAAGGTCAAGGAGATCGAAGGGATACATCTGCTTCCTGTGTCTTCTGCAATGCTTAGAAACTAAAACCAACACGTAGTTGTTCAGGGAGGGGCTTGGGAACCAGAAAACTGCAGTGGATTTCGATGGGCTAATGGAGTGTCATTCTACCTGGAGGGAGAGAAGCCATCTTCTTGCCATTTCTAGTTTCTAATGGCCACCTGCACTCTTGGTTCACATTTCCAATGTCCTTTTAGCCAGTATAAGGAAACACACTTCTTAGGTTCTGGGGGTGGGGGTGCCGACATCCTTGGAAGGTATGGACTCAGCCAACGGCCGAGGGCTGCTAGCTCGCTTATTTCCCTCAGAGAACTAGAAATAGCTGCCGAGTCCTCTTCTTTCGCCTCTGCTCAAACTTACTTTTCGCCTTGGAAGGGAAGCAGGTCTTCAGAGACACATGGGTCACAAGGAACTTGTTCTAGAAGAGAGGTTCTGCAATACGCCCGCAGCGCCTACCAGGTCCGCCATCTTTCCAGGAAAGGTGGTGGAAAGTGAGAGAATTCACAGTTCTCAAGCAGCGGGTGGCCTGAGGTTCATACATTAGCTTCATTGATTGGTCAGGATGTCTGAAATGAGGGAGCCTATCTATTGCCTCTAAACCACCCTCTTAACACTTGAGCTGCAAACCCCAGCTATGTCACTATTGCGTCCCATTGCACCTGAGAGCTGCCCCATTCCTTTCCTTGGTCTCCACAAGGCCTTGCAAAATGTCACTGGTGCCCACGTTCCGCATCTTAACCCATGCCACAACTGCTCATCCACCATGATCCAGTCAGCCCCACGTGGTCTGTAAATGGACTCTTCATTTCTGCAGAAGCAGCCACCACATTCCTCATGCCTTCTCCTCACGGGCCATGTGCAGTGGCTTCATTGGCCCACTTCCGCTAAAGCCTCGGTTTCCAGAACACACAGGCTTTCACTGATGCAGGAAGGTTATCTAAGCAACCCAACCCCTTAATGGAATTTTTAAAAAGGAAAACAAAATATGAAACTAGACTAACACTTTAAAATCTCTCAAATAGCAGCTGGAGACCTCAGCCTCTTCCTTGAAAGAATAATCCATTTAGCATAACTACTTCTGTACGATTATCCGAAAACACTGTGTGCCGCCAACGGTGACTAATGTCACGGTCACTTTAAGACAGGAGGCAGACTTAACGGAGACTTTGAACAATAGCACAGAATGAAGAAGGAAAGACAACTTTCTCTTCTGTTTGCTACTCCCCAGGTGCGTGCCTGCGTGCCTGCGTACGTGTGTAGGCTGTGGAATAAGAAATGGCATAAACTGGCTGCTGATAAGAGGATTCGAATCGGAGCATTTACATAATCACTGGGGGTTTAGTTTAACTAAACCAGAAAGTAGGAGCAAATTCTGGTAGGTCCAATCTTACTTAGCCCATCCGTCCTTTCTGCCCATATGTACCCTGTATCCTTCACCCCCTTCCCTGCCATTTTCCTGTTTTTCACCAAGTCCATCTCTAGCCAACTGGGTCTCCTTAGCCTCTCTGAGCTTTAGCCTCCTGGGTTGTGAAATTAAAGACAAAGTTGAGAAAGAAAATAGAAAATCAATCAAACTGAGACAATTAAGATGGAACTAGTGGGGGGAAGGTAACCTGCCTTGGAAGTCTGCCTCCTCATAAGCAGACTTCCAAGACAGTCTCCAAAGAATCCTGACCCCAGCAAACATCATCACATTTATTTAATCAAATATATCTGCTACGAAAGTATTTTGGAGATGCATTTACAACTTTAAACCCATTGAAGTTAAGACAGGAAACTATTACGGTTGCATTTGACCTAAGCCTGGGAACCTTTGATAATCAGAGAGTTCTGACTGGTAGTCAAACAGAAAGCCACAGCATGAGGCAGAAGGATTTGACACATGGTTGTAGGCTTGAAGATAGAGAGGACTCCACACCAAAGAATGTGGGTATCTCTGGGAGCAGAAAGTAGCTTCTACTGACAGGCAGTAGGCAAACAAGGAGCATAGCCCTGTGGGAGCAATAAGGATAAACTTGAAAGTAGTAGACTTTCAGTACCTCTATCTGAGAACCCAGTCTCGATAGCAATAGACCCTACTCTTGTAAGATCCGGAGAAGACAACCCATCTATGATGTGCTAGACTTCCGGTCCACAGAACTGTCAGCTGCCCAGACATTAGGTAAGTTTGGTGAGAGTGAAATGCATGGTTAGTCATTAGAGCCAAGCAGCACCTGATCCCTGGATAGGGAGTTGAGAAGCTGAACTAGATACTACCTACCGCTCCTACTAACAGTGTCTCTCCAAGATGGAAACACATCAGAGACATTATTGTTCAGAGAGAAGAGTCAGATCACAAGGAGACTGGCCATGAGTAAAAACCGAGATGAGCTTAGCCAAGGAAGTTGGTGGAGTCCATCTGTATCCGTTGGGTTGTTCCCTTTGAGTTTCTCTGACGTAAAGGAGGAAATTCATGGGTTACTTCGAATCTCACCAGTGTTCCAACGAAAACAGGATTATTGCCTGTGGAAACACTTCCTGACTTGGAAAAACAGTCTCAACCTGTAAGACCCTAGCTACTCCAGGCCCATTCCAGTGGAATCCATGGGACTGGTCTCATGATGTGGAGACAAGGTAGAGAAGCCATGGTCAGAAACTTGGATTCGATTCTCAGCGCTGACACTGGCTACTTCTGTGCCTCAGTGGTGGCTGCCACTTCCTTGAGATCTCAATTTTCTTACAAATAAGAATGCATCAAACAGGGGACCAGGAACCAGGACTGAAAAAAAAAAATCACAACACCCAAGAAGAGAAGGAGATGTGTGCCTAGAAGGATAATCTAAGAGAAGCTTCTGGTTGGTGAGGTAGGACTGCAGGCCACTGTGTGGGTGAACTGAGAAACCTTACACTTGGTGAAAGATAGCCGACACAAGAACCCACAGTGCAATTGTTCTGCTTACAGTGGCCTCTCGGTATCCGTGAGAGCTTGGTTCTAAAAACTCTGCTCTTACCCATCCCCCTTGATGCAAAAATCTGCCCATGTTCAAGTCCTGTATATGCAATAGTCCACTGGTTGGATCTTTGTGTAAAAGAACCTGTGTATGAAGGGAGCCAGCTGTATAAAATAGAAAAAAAAAGTAGAAGTCTGGGGTAGAAAGTGGAAAAAGTGTGAATGGTCAGAGAGTGATGAAATGGTCTAAGGTTAGAGTTTGATTATTATATTTTGAATTGAACATATGAAATAAGTGTGGTTTATGATAAATAGATGAAGTTATTTGTTTAATGCCCCCCGGGGTACCCTAACCTGCAGGGATAGGGGGCAAAAAACATCAACCCCTTCTTAAATGATTTTGACCAGGCCTTTATTTTCTTTGGGGAAGTTACATTAGGTGGGAGAAGACAAACAGCAAAACGTTACATTACAACGAAACAGGAGGGAGAAGAAACGGCCTTTATGCTGAGTAAATGTTAATTGTTACTGAGTTCTGAGCCTAAGGATAAACCCAAGCCAATATTATAAAGAGAGTCTGAGATCCCAGAGCTAAAAACCCCAAGACAGAATTATCCCAAAGCAAAATGCTTCTAAGCCAGAGAATGCCTTCTAAGCAAGTGAGTGGCAATACTGCTTCCCAAAGGCAAAAACTGCATCCCAAGTAAGAAACCCCAAAAGTATCCCGAGGCAAGAAAAGCCTCCAGGCAAAGTGCCTCTCTGAGCTAGTGGGGAAAAATAAGGCAAACTGCCTTCTGAGCTAGTGGGGAAAAGCTGCCTCTCTGAGCTAGTGAGAGAAAAGGCAAACTGCCTTCCAAAGGTAAAGCTACCTCCCCAAGGCAAAAACTGCCCCCTCAATGGCAAGACTGCCACCCTGATGGCAAAACTGCCACACAAGTCCTCAGAGCAGCTGTCTTTTATAGACCTGAATGACGTCATAACTGTCAGAAAGCTAAAACTGTTTCTTAATTGGTCAAGCCAAATGAGACACAGTTGGCCACGCCCCCAGCCTGTCAATTGGGGCTCTCTGAAGCTGCCAACCGCCATTTGGCTTTACTGTCTTAAAGAGACATGCTCACTACAGTTATTCATTTTAAAACATTCCACACAAGTTCATGAGGGAATACACAAGGAACAACTCGTACACTAAGCTCGCATCCTAGGTATCGTGGTCCTTGTTCTTTGATTTCTCCTCCTGAGAGCAGGGAGCCCAGGGGGGATGGTAGCTCAAGACTTAACCTGGGATTTTCTTTAGAGACATAGGAAGTCCTTTAAGTGACCTCAAATCACTGGGTATAGTTACTTCACTATAAGGTCAGTCAGATTTATAACTATAAGTGTACTAGGGAAAAGGATAGAACCATCACAAAATACGGTATAAATGAGTGACTGGAGCACTGATTTCTTAACATTTATTCTCTATTCAGTCTTCAGCCATAGCTCTCAGATTGAAAAACTGGCTTCATGTCTCAAAGTTGTTCTATGATTCTGCATTGATTGGCTGTAGTATTTACAGCACCAGAACCAGGGACTTCGGAATGAGTGTCATCTGGGAAGTAGCATCAACATCACCCAAGGACTAGGGGAAAATACGAAACCTTAGGATCCACTCCACATGCACAGAATCAGAAACTGAGGGTAGAGGCCGGTAGCATGGATAAATGAAGTGTTAGGGTTATTGTCAACATGCTAATGTCTGAGAAACACTGTTCAAGGTAACGATATGTACATGCACACACAAACTCACGCATATATGTGCAAACATACCAGCCTCACTTTGGGAAGTCATATCAACTGGAAGATGTCCTCGTGTCCTTTGAGCCCAGAAGTCATGACGGTAAATATGAGGTATGATCTCATCCACACACATCTTTTTCCAGGCTGCTTCCCATGAATCAATGTGCTTTGTCACAATGAGCCAGGGTAGCAGGGGCCTTAGGTCATCTGGATGATCCAAGTTAACTTTCACCTGGTGCCTACACTAGTGTTGGGGGAAGAAGACTGATGTAGGTTAGAAAAGGCAGCATGGATGAATTTGGCCAAGCGCAAGGGCCTGATACAATGACGCTCATTTCCCAAGGTCTTAGGCGGCATGTAGAAAAGTCACAATTTCCTGTTACCCAAGCCAAAAAAAAAAAAAAAAAAAAAAAAACAACCATGCCCTGAGAGGCCAATAGACTTAAACAAAGCTTGAAGTCCAAACAAATAAAAATCACAAAGTGTCGCAAACCCAGAATCATGGCAAAGCGCTGGGTGTCATTACAGATTCTCAAAAGCACAGGCGGGATTAGCCACGGCTGGTGGCTGTCAACGCAGGTTGCCTAGTGTCCAGGGGGAGAGCAAACCAATCTCGGGAGAGGACAGGGATGGCCCATAGGTGAGGTCTGACCAAGGGCCCTCTCCCTCTCCCAAAAGCCTGGCTCAAGAAAATTAAGCTTCCCCATACCAGAACCATTAGTAGGAAAGGAAGGGAGAAAGCTATCTCCCTGGTAATAGAGATGAGCTTGACATGGAAATAACCAGCCCACTATTAAGCCCAAAGGGACAACCACAAAGTGGGAGGGACTTGGTCATCTGTGAGGCAGTGAGCTAGGTAGCAATTACAATTTTGACAGCAATCTGATTCATGATTCAGATTGTTCATAAAAGTTTCAATCAACATGTTGCCAACTTCATGACGGTGCCTTGTGCAGTGCATTTCACCAGGTCTAGCAGGAGCAGGAGGGATCAGCGAAGGTTGGTTGGTGCTTGCTTTAGAGTGTTGACCTACTCCAGATTTCGATACCAGGTGCCCTCGTCCCATTCCAGAATGATTCCCCTTCAGCCCAAAACATTTCAGCAGCTGATGCTGCTAGGCCCAGTGGCCCAGGCCCAGGTGTTGACTGGAGAAGGTGGGCACGTACTTACAAAGTTCATTTTTCATAGAATCAAAGACCACCTGGCCCGCCCCTCTCATTCACAGAAGAGGGGGAAACCAAGGTCAAAAATGCTAAGCTAAATTGCCGGCTCACTTTAAGCAAGGCTGGCACTAGAATCTCATCCACTCCAAGTCCAGATCCAACACCGAACCACACCAAAGTGTTCCCAAGGCAGAAATCACAGACACCACTGAGAGCGGCTAATGAGAAAACCCCCAAGTTAGGATCTTGGTAAACATCTTTCCTTAAGGCACCAGGGATGCTCGCTTTACTTCTCTGTCACCTGCATGTGTGATGAGTCTCCCAGTAAGAAGCTACGCTGAGGGGAGCTGAGACAAAGACTGGGCCACCTATGGATGCCGAAGTTAGGTCCTTTCCAGCTGTATCAGAGCTGCAGAGGTGAGGGGCAGCCAAGCTATCCTATGTGCAGCAGGAAGAGGTGTGAGCACCTGCATTTGTGCAATCCCAAAGGGATTTCAAGCGGGGCGGCTGCCTCCTCCGAGTCTTTGTAGGGCTTCCTCTGTTAGAGAGCTTTGCATGTGTCATTGGGAATGCCTTTCAAAATGCCACAATCCGAAGTCTGGGCAGACTGTGCGATATGACAAAAACGTGGCACGTATTTTATTTCTTCTATTACCGAAGGAATTTTGTCTTTAATCTGCGTTAGAAAGAAAAATGAAAACCGAAGCCATTACTCTGACAATTGCACCTAAAAGCATGCTTGCTTTTATTTCCTGGAATGACTTCCATGAACTGATACAAATGTAAGTGCTTATTAATGTGATATACTCTCTCAGGACCTGGGAAGCTCATCAACAGCTCCTATCTAATGTCACCAGAGTCTTCCAGAGTCTTCTGGAGTCTTCCAAGGAGCGCAGCCCTTTCGTATCAGAGTCTACTTTCTGCATTGCATTTTCAGTGCTGATTTTATTTAAAATGTGGGGTGCTAATGCTTTTATTATACGCTCTTAAAACTGTTCTTCTCATGGGCAACCCTTATCTCTCAGATGACAATAGCTGGCCAAGCGAACAAGCGTGGACGATCTTCTGTCACTCTTAGGATATGTGCCTGATTCCTCTCTCACTAACACAAAGGAATGAATAAATACATCTTCTATCATATCCCCCCATTATCTGCCATTAGCTATTTAGTGTTTTGATGGGTTTTGGCACCATCACAATTTGATGAATTAGCACGTTTCAGCTTTCTTAAAACTAGTGTTAAGAGGTTGGGGAACATTTAATTTTTCTAATCATAATGTTTGCAACTATCTTAACATGCAAGCTCTTCAGCAAGTCTCAGCAGTATCTTATAGACACCTCACATTTTGACTTCATATTCTCACTTAGCTCTGAAAAAAAAAATCTGTCTTCTTCTCTAAACCTCTCTTTGGTATTCTAGAAATAAGAAGAAAATATAACACACATAACCTAGCTCACCCATTGTCACTTTGTCTCCTGCCTATGATATTTCACAGTATTGTGGGTGGGGTGGGGTTGTCTTTGGAAGCAATTTAAGAAGTTGCTCTCTGCTGGGAACTGGAGATAGGCAAGCAGGAGTTATCAACTGCAGAGGGCATCTTTCCTAGACAGAAGTTCTTTCACCTGGTCCCTTGGCTTGTCATTCCTCACAGGATGAAGAAACAAGGTCCCCGGAAGCTTCGAGACACAGCTGCCATCTCACTACCAGTGGCAGATGGCTCCTTGGCCTATTCAGCCGGGAAGAGATGAATCCTTGGAACAGATCGTACCAGAGGAGAGAGGATAGGCAAGCCACCTGGAGTATCAGGCCAATTCCCCAAGGCGTGAAGGTCGCGCACAACCATCTGTACCAGCAGCAAACAAGCTGGTTCATTTTATAAATAGAACAATACTTGTTTCTGAAAATTCAACTGACTTTTCATGAAGCACATCAGGATTTGTGTTTCTAAGGTCTTTGCAAATTCCCCCACCCCCTGCTAATCACATTTCATCTGTGGGCCATATCACTAATTGAATTTTAGGGCAGGGCAGGATCTCACAGCTCCTTTGGTTGAGCCTTTCCATCTTAGCAGTCAGGAAAATGAAGTCCATGGGGTTAAATGGCATTCCCAAGCTGTCAGAGCCAAGGAGTTGCCAGAACCAGTGGAACACTCCAAACGGTACTATATAGAGAATACAACCAATCTCCGTTTATTTTCATAATTAGGAAAGAAATACACGTTGGGGGCAGGGAGGGAGAGAGAGAGATTGACAGTGCCCATTGCGTAGCAGGGTGTGTTTATCATTTAGAGTAAAAGCCTAGGCCTCGAGGTAAGCAGATATCCTTGGGGCAGCTCTACCAGCTGTTATCTGCACCACTTTGAGCAGTTTCCTGGAGCTCCATCTCACCTGTGTCCTCACCTGCAGATGCAGGTAACAGGAGGTCAGCTGATGGTCTTCCCTTGCTCACTTAAGACTCTGATCCTGGCGGCTCCGTTAAAGGCAGATCACTTGCCCCTTAAGGAGGCCCAGAGCAGTTTTGATGCCTATGACTATGAACGCCTTCTACATACTTGAAATCATGAGCCCTGACCGGATGGGGCTAGAAAATGTTTTCCCTCTGACTCAGAACTGCTCTCGTAACCCTAACCAAAGTCTCCCAGCCCTCAGCCTGCTTTCTCTAGATGTTTCACACGAATCTTGATTGGCCCGGAAGCCAACCCTGGAGGCTCTATTCCTCTTAGGATGGCTCTGTTAGCTATAGCACTGGGAACAACTGTATAGGCTGTGAGGAGGAGCGGAGTGGGGGTGGAGGGTGCTGGAAGATTTCCGACAAAAACACATTGGGGAGAACACTGGATGCCGCCACCTGTCCATGGGACACAGCAGCCTTTTGGAGGCATGAGCAGAGCTTGCTTGAGGACAGCACATCATACTGATGAGGGTAGAGCGAAAATGTAGAACTCTCAGAGTTTGGGATCCCTTCATCTTCTCACCTCTGTAGTCATCCCACCGTGGAATGGCTCATCATACTAGCTAATAAACTATGCTGCATAAGCCAATCTTACGTTATAGCTACATGACAAATTGTCATGCTAGAACTTATATAGGATTACTGAGAATGGTAAACTATATAAGTGTAGTGAGGGAAATGATTATACAGTCTAGCTCAAATAAATATTACTTGTCACTATTATTAGTTATATAATATGAAAATATCTTTCACATAATACCCATCTTACTCTCCAGTGACACATTTTAATAGTGTCATGTATTTTATATCAATTTTTTTAAAAAATTATATGAATTTTTTCAGTTCTAAGATATTGTCCATATTTCCCAACAGATACATGGATGAGCCAGTTGGAAAATAGCTTTAATCCTCAAGAGTGTGTTTTATTTAATAATCTCTTGAAGATTTGGGAATATTGTCTTTGAGATGAAAGCATCCAGTTTTCCAGAATCCTTCTTTTAGCTGCACAAAAGAAGTGTGCTTAGAAATATCAAAAGACATGAATAAGGGCATGAGCCATGCTATAGCACATTTGGGGCAGTACAAGACAAGGATTATTGGTGGAACTGTGTTTTACACAGTATCTGTAAAGACAAGGTGGTTATCGCTGTGTGATTGTGGCAATGACTTGGTCCTCATCTATAGGCATGCCACTGTGTCAAGTGACTGCCAGGACGTGGACTGCAGCTCTGGTCTCTAACAGTCTTATAATATTTACTGTCATTACCAAAGGGGCTATGGAAATTCAGTCAAAATTTGGGATAGCCACAATACAATCCCTAAGCATGGGTGGTAGGAGAGGGGGGTCAGCAGTCAACTTTAGCTAAAGTCTCCTCCAGAATGATGAGCAAAGAGGAAACACCTTGACAATAATACATTTCAGAGCAGTCAGGGTTCAGAGAGATGTCTATGGACCCTTCGCCTCCCCCTAGAATTTACAGAAACAAAGTGGTCCTGGAGCAACACAGGTCACAGGAATGTAGGGATGCTTGGACCTGGAAAAAGATAAAGGAAGTGATTAAACACTTCCTGAGGGCACAACCCTGCCCTGAAACTTCCTATTTCCCGCATGTGATTTAGGAAGCACTTCCCAGTGGCTTATGGGTGAAAATCTGCTATGATTTTAGTAGCAGTGTAGTACCAACTGTCTCTTGAGAAAAATCAATGGTTCTTATCCAACTGATACTTCGGAAACAAACAAGAAGCTTTTCTTAAGATGCCAACACAAGGGCTCAACATCAGGCTACTAATCAAATTGGAGTCTCTCAGACATACACGTAGGTGTATCTAAGTAGGTAAATATTTGTATGTGTGTAGATGATTTTTTTTCCTAAGCTTTCTAAATACTTAATGTGAAGCCTGGCTTTCCAGCTTCTAGCCTATATGATGCCAGGATTACTTCGTCGGTTTCCTGGTCTGAAGTTATCACAGTATAACAATGAATGAAGACATTAGCCTAAAACCCAAGAAGTCAGACCATGCACGTGTCCTGTACGTGCCAACTGGTCACTCCTTTTCCTGGCAGAGCCTGGCTTGAACTGGACCACAGAACCAGTGAGTGCAGCAAGGACTGAGGAGGTTCACGAGTGTGTGTGTGTGTGTGTGTGTGTGTGTGTGTGTGTGTGTGTGTGTGAAGCACAGCTTTCTCTTATCTTACCCGCTAACGAAGCTTGTGAATTCCTGGAAGAAAGTGAGTGTCCTGAAATAGAACTTAGAATGAGTCTCACAGGCAGGATTCACACCAAGGCAGCAAATGTCTTCTATTGCCTCTCACTGCTGGCAACTGTAGGGGATGATGAAGCAGCCACACCCTGCCATGAACACTGGCCAACTTGTCGCAGATGGCTACAGGCAGTAAACAAAGCTGCTGACCCCTGACAGGAAAGGCAAAGGAAAACGAAAAGGACCACAGTCACCTGGAACCAGTTGCCAGGCTCTCCATAAGACTCTCTCTCTCTGTCTCTCTCTCTGTCTCTCTCTCTGTCTCTCTCTGTCTCTCTCTCTGTCTCTCTCTGTCTCTCTGTCTCTCTCTGTCTCTCTCTCCCTGTCTCTCTCTCTGTCTCTCTCTCTGTCTCTCTCTCTGTCTCTCTGTCTCTCTGTTTCTCTCTCTGTCTGTCTCTCTGTCTGTCTGTCTCTCTCTCTGTCTCTCTGTCTCTGTCTCTCTCTGTCTCTGTCTCTCTCTGTCTCTCTGTCTCTCTCTGTCTCTCTATCTCTGTCTCTCTGTCTCTCTCTGTGTCTCTCTCTCTGTCTCTCTCTGTGTCTCTCTCTGTCTCTCTCTGTCTCTCTGTGTCTCTCTCTGTGTCTCTCTCTGTGTCTCTCTGTCTCTCTCTCTGTCTCTCTGTGTGTCTCTGTCTCTCTATCTCTGTCTCTGTCTCTCTGTGTGTGTGTTGTGCACTATGCTTGTTTTGAAAGCATGTGTGTGTATGCATGTACACATGTACATGGTGCTGATGTTAGAAATCACGCTCAGTAACTCTTCACCGTATTCTTTTGAGGCAGGGTCTCTCAGGCAGTGCTCACTGAGATGGCTGGTCTTGCTAGCCAGCCTGCCCTGGGGATGCTCTTTCTTCGCTTTCAGAGGATGGATTTACTGGTAGGTGACCATGGTATTTCTGTGAGCTCTCTGGAACTTAACTCCATTTCTCACATTTGAGTCACTGTTGTTATGGAATTTTAAAATCCCACAAAAGCCAGACTTGGTGATTTATAACTTAGAGTTTGAAGAGAGAAAAGGGAGATGGGAGATGATATAATTAGATTATAATCTTAAAAAATAAAAAAAATAAAAACATTAAAGGGCCCAAGTCACCTGTAAGCTCCAAAGAATGGATTTAAACATCAGATCCCCTGTACTATGCTACATGTCTACATGAAAATGTTTGGCCAGGCGGTGGTGGCGCATGCCTTTAATCCCAGCACTTGGGAGGCAGAGGCAAGTGGATTTCTGAGTTCGAGGCCAGCCTGGTCTACAGAGTGAGTTCCAGGACAGCCAGGGCTACACAGAGAAACCCTGTCTCGAAAAACAAACAAAAAAAAAGTAAGAAAATGTGGGTCACTCAGGGGAAGGGTTCAAGGTTAAAATATTGCTGTGAACTTGGGCTTTATCTCATCATTTTTATCCAGTCTCGACTCTCTCTCTCTCTCTCTCTCTCTCTCTCTCTCTCTCTCTCTCTCTCGGGCTTAAACTAAAGTGGGCATTACAAGGAACTAGAAGAAGTCTCCAAGCAGAAGCCTGGCCTGGAAAAAGAAGAGGAGACCTGCCTCTCCCCTATGGTGATGGTGAAAGTCTGTCCCGAGCCCTGGATGTCCAGCATCTTCAGCACACAGAGCAATGTCCAGTAGACTTTGTTGCCACCTCTGTAATCCCTCTGTGAGACTGTCAGTTCTACAGCAGAGAAATCAAGTGGGAGAGGAAACAGGCTACAGTCTACAAGCACAGAGCTCACTGAACTGGAGGAAAGTTCCATTGGAGAAGTCATCAGGAACACTAAGCAGTACACTAAGACTAAGTCAAGAATTGACATGCTCATCGTCACCCAGTCAACTGGTAAGCACTAAAACGTGAGCCCTAATCCCTGGCTCCCAGTCCTCAGCATTTCTGATTGCCCTAGTTAGCTTCTTCTAAAGTGAACAAAGGCTGGCATACTATGCTAGAAGAGTCAAAGGCTGCTGAAGGATGGGGAGGCCTTTGTGGATGAGGAGGCCAAGTGTACCTTTGCCAAAGAAGCTGTCAGTTCCAGAGGTCATTATTTCCCCTGCAGGAAAGTCAGGTCATGGGCCAGTTAGTTGGCCTCTGGGATTCCAAGAAGAGGTAGGTCTGACTACATGATCTTGGCTTATTAGCGACTCCGAGGGTGTAGTATGCTGTCTCACAAGAAAACCTAGGAATCCATATTTTCAGAGATTGGGGCCTTCTTCCCTTCTCCTATTAGCCAGGCAAAGAACAGCATGTTCACCAGTCTACTTTACAGCTTGATAGAGTGGATTGAGAAGGGGAACAGACAAGCCCTATGAAAATGTGCAATTAATAACCTCGTGGCCCAGAAAAAGAAAGATGTACGAAGATTGTTCAGAAGAAAGATTTCTTTCCTTACGCTTCAAATACATGAATATTTGATTATGGATTGGTTTTGTCTAATTTAAATCTATTTCAGGTTGTCTCAGAATAGCCTTCTTCGCTAATCCATGCCAAGAATGAATGAATTGTTCTTGAACAAATTTCTTCCTATTAGCTGACATATTTTTCAAGCTAGTTCATGATCATCTCTTTACTCTCTTGAGCAGAGAGTGCGTAGTAGGTCTTTCTTCCGTTTCCTTATTGTGTGCTAGGAGTGTGATGCTTTGCTGATGAACCAAGACCCTTATGATGAGGTGGGTCCCTAGGCACCTGACAGCCAGGACAGGGTTGGTTGCTTCGAGCTGCTCTTCTCACTGAGGCTGGCTGCTGCTGCTGGAGGGGCATCTTGGAGCACTCAAGATAAAGCCATTGTTGGTACCTGTACCTGCCTGATCTTGAAAGAACTTGGCCAGCCGTGTGTTCGCTTGTTTTGCCAGCAAGATCGGCTTTCATGAATGATCTTGTAATTCTGTTTATCTTCTGGCGCCACAGCTGTCAAACTCTATAGCATAAATCCATTCATGTTGCAAGATTCACAACACACCCGGTAAAGTTGGCATTGACTCTGAGACAATCCATCACATTTGAGTTTTA
>JADRCC010540699.1:0-11128 GCA_019843855.1 Hylomyscus alleni
TTTTTAGATTTTTTTTTAAGTGGCATAGCTATGCTCATTTGGTTACATATTGGCTGTGGCTGTTTTTGGGTCAACAGCAGTCTAGTAGTTGCCATAGAGACCGTATGGCCTACAAAGCCTAAATTATTTACTTTCTAAAAAAGTTTGCCATCCCTTGATTCTTTCTCTAGTCTATGCCCTTAATATTCTTTGAATATTAGGAGTTATGTACGTCTATTAGGTTTTTACAGAAAATACCTGCTTCTATTTATTTAGAACATTTTCTACTTTGCCTTAGTACTGCTTACTTGAAACCCCTGTTGTACTTATTTATAACATGCTGTGTGCCCTGTATCTTCTCTCCTCAGCCCCTTAAACTGAGACAGGGTTTCTCTGTGATGCTTTGTGTCCTGGAACTCACTTTGTAGACCAGGCTGGCCTCAAACTTACAGAGATCTGCCTGCCTCTGCCTCCTGAATGCTGGAATTACAGTTGTGTACTGCCACCCCCTATCCCCACCCCCCACTGCCACGGAGCTATAGCATTCTTAATATGTGTAACTCTGAAGTTAGATTCTGTGTTTGTTTATTTGTTTTAAGAAGGATCCCAAGCAGAGCCATATGTGATAGTAGACACCTTTAATCCTAGCATTTAGGAGGTGTTAATCGTGGTCTCCAGAGTGAGTCCAGGCTAGCCAACTATATAATGACACTGTCTTAAAGAAAAAA
Source organism: Hylomyscus alleni (assembly GCA_019843855.1). Lineage (NCBI taxonomy): Eukaryota > Metazoa > Chordata > Mammalia > Rodentia > Muridae > Hylomyscus > Hylomyscus alleni. The sequence goes on from JADRCC010540699.1 coordinate 708, forward strand.
AAAAGGAAGAAAAGAAGTGTCCGAAGTAGAGAAGAGTTTGGAATACTGAATAGTTTTTTCTGCTTAGATTTGTTTCTCGTGTATCTTCCATAAAAAATTGTTGTGTGTGTGTGTGTGTTTATACAAACATATATATGTACATATATGTATAATGTACATATTTGTCTTTGTTATATTCAAGATTTGAATGTGCATTAGTTATTTTGAAAAAAATTGGAGCATTTTTAGGGTGTGTCATTTTCTTAGATGTTTATTGACTCCTTCCATGTGTATTTCCTGATTTTTTTTTTTTTATTCCTATTCTCTTTCAGTTGAGGGCAGAAATTTAATATTCTCTTTTATGGTTTTATTTTGTTTTTGTTTTTGTTTTTTTCCATTTTTGAGACAGGATCTTTCTGTAGCTCTTGTTGTCTGGAACTGACTGTGTAGACCAGGCTGGTCTCAAACTCATAGAGATCAGGTGCCGAGATGAAAGGCATGTACCATTATGCCCAACTTAGAAATTTTATATTGTTTTTTTCTGTCCTACATATTTCTTACATTCTGAAAAATATAGTTAAAGGCATGTAGCGTGTTAACTAGTATTTCCATTTTTCTAAAGTTTTACTGTTGATAGTTTACTGTTTTCCTTTTGTGACAAAGGTTGTGAAAAGGATTTTATATTGATTTATATGTTCATTTAAAAATTTTAACTTAAAACATTTTTGCTTGTGTGTGTGGTAACTGCATGTGTGTTTGTGTATTTACATATATGTGGGCAAGTTGTGTGGGTGGGTGTGGAGGGCAGAAGTTGATGTTGAGTGGCTTTTTTGATTGTTTTCTACTTTATTATATGCTGAGGCAGTCTCTCATTTGCATCCAGATCTTGCTGCCTTGACTAGTTTAGCTAACCAGCTTGCTCCAGGGATCCTGTTTCTTCCTCCCTCATGGTAGAAATTACAGGCAGGCCACTATCCCTGCCTAGCATTTCCCTGGGAATTGGGGATCTGAACACTGCTCTTCATGCTAGCATAACAAGCATTTTACCTGCCAAGATATCTCTCTAGCCTCCATATCTAACTTTTATAAATATTAGCAAGATTTCAGACATAAAGTTTACAAGGAAAAGTATGACCTTTATTTGTTGCAAATATCTTTGAATGTGCAGAAGACACACATTTCTTCATCTTAAATATATGAACATATCTATCTGGTTTTAAAGATAGGCATGGAGAAACATGGCTCTGATTTTCTGTCATAGAAGCACACCTTTCACTGTGGATTTATTTATAATAGATTATATTTATTGAACTTGGAGAGAGTATGTAGATAGTCTGTTGTTTAGTCACTAAAGACATGGATAATCCACTTCAGACCTTAGTAAATATTTCTGCCTAAATGAAGGCGGTGTCTTTTTAACCTTTGTTCCTAATCTTGTATGGAAGAGGGGGAGTGTCCCAGAAATTTCTGGTCTGTGGAAGCTTACTAAGATAATCTGTGTTCTAGAAGTCCATTTCTGTTTCAGTGCTAAGGAACTGTGGAGTTCCTTAGGCTTTTACACTGTTGCTGTCTTCAGACACACTAGAAGAGGGCATCAGATCCAGATAGTTGTGAGCCACCATGTGGTTGCTGGGAATTGAACTCAGGACCTCTGGAAGAGCAGCCAGTGCTCTTAACAGCTAAGCCATCTCTCCAGCCTTCCTCTTCTAGGGTTTAAAGCAGAAGAGAGACTTTCTTTGAAAGCTGTTAGATATTTCTGCTATTAGAAAGTGACAAGATTACTTAAGAATCATGTTCAGTTTAAGAGGCCTTAAGTGGAATATAGTGGAATAAGCCTGTTGTCTCAGTACTCAGGAACTTGAGGCAAGAGTGTGAGGCTAACCCACACTATGTAATAAGAGTCTGTCTAAAATAAACACAATACAACAAAAAAAGCAGCTTTAACTTTCTGCAAAAAGAGACCAGTTGTGTAGTAGAAAGAATGTGCATTATTTTTAAATCGGTAAAGCAGGTGTGAATTATTGCTCTGTCACTCACTAGATGTGAAAGGCTTTTTAAAAAACTTACCTTGACAGGGTTTTATGTAGAGACAATTCTGGAATTTTCGTTTCTTTAAAAAACACAATTACAAGAATATTCTTTCTTTTCTTTTTTTTTTAACGATTTATTTATATATTTATTTATTTTATGTATATGAGTACACTGTAGCTGTCCAGATGGTTGTGAGCCATTATGTGGTTCCTGGGAATTGAACTCAGGACCTCTGCTTGCTCTGGCCCGGCTGTCTCTGGCCTCACTCGCTCTGGTCCAAAGATTTATTTATTATTATATGTAAGTAGCTGTCTTCATACACACCAGAAGAGGGCATCAGATCTCATTATAGATGGTTGTGAGCCACCATGTGGTTGCTGGGATTTGAACTCAGGACCTTCAGAAGAGCAGTCAGTGCTCTTAACTGCTGAGCCATCTCTCCAGCCCCAAGAGTGTTCTTTCATTTTAATCTGAGGTGTGGGGATGTGGGGCTGCTTTGGACAGCCACTGACTTTGATTTACCTCATGCTCTAGCATAGGCATGGTTTGCCACCTACAGAAAATTTCTGTGATGTGTGATGTTTGGAATTCTGAGAACTTTTAAGAGGATACGGAAAGGCTGGTGTGTCCTGATAGGCTGTGGTTGTTGGTTGGTAGCTGTTCAGGGGAGTTTGTTGGGGTTTGGTAGTAGTCAGGCTCAAAGAAGAAACAATAGGAAAGAAACTAGATTCATGGAAACAATAGGAAAGAAACTAGATTCAGGGAAACAATAGGAAAGAAACAAGATTCAGGGAAACAATAGGAAAGAAACAAGATTCAGGGAGTCCCCCCTCCCATCCTTCTTTCTCTCTTATCTAGTGCTAAGGGGTGAAACTGAATGTGAAGGTGGGAAAAAAGAATCCACAAAGTAGCCAAGACCAGCTACAGTTTATGGTTATGATGAAATGATCTCAGTGAGCAGTATTTCCTGACTAGGGAGAAGGTGGCAAATAGTTTTCCCCAGTCTGGTCATGTATATGTTTTCAGCTTTTACAAACGTGTCCTTATTTTTTGAATAATTGGATTTTGCTCCCCCACCACCCACCAGTTCTTCCCACCAGTGCTCCAGGTGGATAGTTTTTGTAGTTATTCTTTTTTCTAAAACATACATGATTAGACAAAGTGAATTGCTTACAGCATTTACTTCTGTAGTCTTTACTTAACAATGACAACAGAAATACAACAAAACAACAGAAATACAACAAAAGGCCTTGGCAATCTGTTATATAAAAGTATACTGAAAAAGTTTTGTCCTTTTTTCTGTAGTGTGGATAGTTGCTCAGAATCTCAATTTCGAGGATTCAGCTCCATGGTGCTAGGAGGCCTAAGGCCCTAAGGTTCCGTCCTCAATGGGAGATGGAGGAAATGGGAGAGGGACATGGAGGGGTGGGGGGAGCAAGGTGAGAGGCAGAATGACTTCACACATCAGTACTTTTGTACTAATTATAAAATGAAAATAGTTTGTCTTGGGCTGGCAGTGTCTCTCAGTTGGTAGTACTTGCCCAGTGTGCGTGAGGCACTGGTTTTGATCTCCAGCAGCACATAACCAGTGTGCTGGTGCAGGCCTGTAAACCCAGCACCTGGGAGGCGGAGGCAGGGGGTTAAAAGTTCAAAGTTCAGAGTCATCCTTGGCTACATAAGAAGTTCTAGCAAAGTTTGTCTTGAAAACATCCCATTTAATGCCCTTCAGAAAGACCACTTTCATGCAGCTTCCCATTATATTGTTGCACATTTAAAAAATAGTTTAGTTGTTAACAGCTGTTAATTTCAATTAACTATAACAGGCAGTGGGTATTTCCCCTACTATTCTGCTTTAAAAAAAATTACAGAGTAAAATATATGATTATAACTACTAAAATAAACAAGAAGTAAATAAAATGTTAGTATTTCCCTTTCTTAGAGCCTTTCCTTTTCTATTTATATTCCTTGTGGCAACAGACATTAGTAGATATTTGGGTTTCTTTGTTTAAAATATTTAAGTAGATATACATGCATTTATACATTTTTTTCAGTTAAATAGAGGATCATATTATTTACATTTCTTAGTGACTTGCATTATTTATTTAACCATCTATCAGAGCTCTCTTTCCAGGCTCAGTAAGTAGAATTCTGATTTTGAAAAGCTGAGTACTTATAGCTTGCACCACCAACATTACTGTTACTCTCCAACTGATGTATGTTAAGGGGCTTCCTCTTTTGTCCACTGTTATTAACTACTAGGGTTATTACACTCTTTGACCAGAGAAGCAGGCATTCTAAATAAAATACTGATAAAATAAATCCAGTTGTGCATTTAAAAGAGAGTATAATGTGATCAGGTAGGTTTATTCTAGGGAGGCAAGGATATTAAAATGTAAAAAACACAAAAAAACATAAAACATCTTATTAAATGACTAAAGTTGTAAGATTTAAAACCGTATTACTATCTTAGAGTTGACAGGTGTTGTAATTGTAGACAGTGCCATGAGCATACCTGCCCATGAGAATGGCAGTTTAGTTTTATACAGTTCTTTGGTCTTTAACGTTGATAGACCAGTGTTTATTTTGAAATCTTTGGAGAGTTTGTTGATCCTTTGTCTTGGCCTTGTTCTTACTACTGCCCTGTGCTAAAACCTGATAGCACTGGCAGTACAGACCCATAGCATTCCAGAGACTGCTGTGGATGATGTAGGTGATAATCTGAAGACCTGTGCCTTAACAAGCACCCCGCTGTCCTCTGTACAGATTGTCTTGGAAACACTGGCCTCAGTCCCTTTTTAAAAGGTTTTCCTTGTACTCACTTACAGTACCTGATTTTTTTCTGTTGCTGTAATAAACCATTCTGACCAAAAGCAGAGTAGGGACGAAAAGATTCATTTGACTAATACTTCTAGGTCACAATCAATGGAGGACTTCCCATGATGGAGGTCCAGTCAGAAATCCAAGGCTGGAATCACAGAGGAGTGCTGCTTACTGGCCGACTCACTTGTTCATTCATGTAAATTAACTTTCCTAGATAGCTCAGGCCCACCTTGTGTAGGAATGGCTCTACCCACAGTGGGCTAAGCCTTTCCACATTAATCATCAATCAAGATGATCAGTCTTTGTGATGCCAGCAGTCTGATCTGGACAATTCCTTATTTGAGGTTCTCTCTTCCCAGATGACTCCAAATTATGTCAAAGTGATGGTAAAAACAATCTAGAATGGTACCCAGTGACATGAATTCTTTTACTTTATTGCTACCCTTTATTTGTTTGTTTGTTTGTTTTTGTTTTTTGTTTTTTTCGAGACCAGGTTTCTCTGTGTACCTTTATTTGTTTTTAAAGAGAATCTCAGATAGCTCAGGCTAGCCTTAAACTTGTTATCTTTTTTCCTCCTCTTCCCAGGTGCTGGGATTACAGATGCATAGCATCACATCTACATTTATGTGGTGCTGGGATCTATCCCAGGGCTTCCTGAATGCTTGGCAAACATTGGACCAACTTAAATGCATCCTAAGAGTAACTTTTCAATTATTGCCCTTTCCATCCCATAACACTCTTTTATCTTTCACTTCCTTTTCTGCTAGCTGGAGTTTCAGCTTTTCATAGTTTTGTTCTCCTGAATCTATTTTCAATCCATTTGAAACCTCAACTTTGGTTGTTCTTACTTGGTAAAACATAATGCCAGTTAGTACCAGTGCTATCTGTTTTTGGTTGTATACTTACAAGGAACGATTGCTGGAGCAGAATAACTTTCTTGACTTTAAATTACTGCTAAGTCTCCAACAACTTTAAATTAATTTAGCACTGCCCAGCTCTCCTATATCACTCTGGTTCTTTTATATTCTTGTTCATGTAAATGATTACATTTTTCCCTTGAATTCAAACTTCCAACATTTTCTTTCCATCAAATTCCTCATCACTAAGAAAATAGAAATAATCTTCCTCTCACCTGTGTCTTTGCCAGCATTCACTATGAATTAACCATCTTTTTTTTCCAAAGGCTGTTCCTTTCAGTTGCCCACCAAAGTACATTTGCCTTCTCACCTTTCCAAAGACATTGTTTTGTATTTTTTTTTCTTTTTCCTTTTTCTAGACTACTGCTAATAGCTTAAAAACATTCTGGTTTCTTTAATTTCAAAGAGACTCTCCTTTGATCATTTCTTCTAGTTACCATCCTCCATATTTTCTCCCATTTACATTAGATGTCACAGAAGGATAATAAGTTATCGTTATTCCCTTGTCTGATATTTTTCTTTTTTTACCTTTCTTTTAAATGTATAATTAAATGATTCACTGATAAATGTATAGAGTTGAGCAGTCATCACAATTTAATTTTAGAATGTTTCTTGTCACCTCAGAAAATTCCCTTTAGCTTGTTTGTAGTCAGCAACTGTTCCTAATCCCAGTTGTAGGCCATGTTAAACTGTGGATCATGTTTCCATGTAGGGTTGCAGAGTGAATGTAAGGGTCATGAAAAATTTAACAACAATAAAAAAAAATTCTGAACATACAGCAACCAAAAATGAATCAAAAGCTAATGTATAATGAATCCAAGATGATTTTGGTAGGCTTGTTCATTGTATCACTTCATTACAACTTTGGTTTTGAACATACAACTTGTGCCTTTTGGAGTGGACATGCCATGAAGGCAATGAACTCCAGTGAACACTGACACCTTGACTCAGATTTGATATTGTTGTATGTTGGAAGATCCTGCTATTTGAAAAGTTGCAGGCTACCCTGTTCGGACAGTTTCCCTGAGCTCTGCACAAAATGGAGAACTCCCTTTGACAGCAGGGCTTCCTCTTCTCTGCTGTATCTGGGGAGCGCAACACCCACTCTACCTGGGAATGTCTTGTAATCCTTGGTGAAATCCAGGTTCAGCTTCCTGGAATGCTTCTCTCCGTGCAGATGTAGTATCCCCAGTACCTTAAGCCTCAGCCAAAGAAACTTCACTCTAAGAAGAACCCCTTCCCACTTTCCCAGGTTTATATATAGTCCATGTTCACGCCAAGTAAAGAGTACAAGCTATTTTGTTGACTACTGTCTAAAAGAGCTGTTTTCTAAAAGAGTTGTAAGTTCGGGAAGGGAATCCTGCTGACTCACCCGTTCGGACTTCGATTCATCTTTTCTGGCTCTGTGTGCATCAGGGCCTGGACACCCCTAGGAAGGATCAGACCTCAGACCTCAGCTCCGCTCTGTCCTTTCCCATCTGGTGTGCTGCAGCACCTGGATAGCCCGCGGGAAGAAGTGAAAAAAGGAACCACAGTTGTAGGTTGTATGTTATGATTTGGGTTTTTTCCTTTGTATATATGGTTTTCTGTCCTCAGAAAACAGTTTAATTATGGAAAACAAGACTTTTAATATTTTCCTACTGTCATTTTCATCATATTAACTAGTGTTGTATTTCAGTTTTGGTTGCATTGTGTTAGAATGCTGATTTTAAAAATTGTTGAGTTGTTGACTTTAAAAGAGTATTAAATGAATTATGGTTTAGGAGAAAGATAGTGTCTTACTTAGGGTTTCTATTGCTGCTATGAAACACATTGACCAAAAAGCAAGATAGAGAGGAAAGGGTTTGTTTGGCTTACACTTCCAGATCACAGTCCATCATGGAGGAGGTCAGGATAGGAACTCAGTCAGGGAAGGAGCTGATGCAGAGGCCGTAAAGGACTGATGCTTGCCGGCTTGCATCCTCTAGTTTGCTCAGCCTGTTTTCTTATGGAATCCAGGACTACCAGCCCAGGGTTGGCACCACCCACAATAGGCTGGACTCTCCCTCCATTGATCACTAATTGAGAAAATGTCCTACAGCAGGATCTCATAGAGGCATTTCCTCAACTGAGACTCCTTTCTCTGATGACTCTAGCTTGTGTCAAGTTGACACAAAAAACCAGCCAATACAGATAGAATTCCCAACAATCTTTGAAATGTACCTAAACATTACTTTTGTCATTTTATACTACATATTTATGTAAAATGGCATTCTCAGCACTGACAATTATAAAAATATTGATCAGTTAAGAAAAAATCCAAAGTTACTTGTATATTGTGAAGTATCAACTATTTAGCCAAGATTTTGTTATTTTTCTAAACATAAACAAACACATCCATCTCCTTAGAGTACAGATTTGCTTTGTCTTTAATAAATGGTAAAATTATAAAAGAATTATATTAAATGTCTTTATGATTTTTTTTTTATCATGAAGTATGTTTGATTTGATACCCATGTCAATCACCTGTACACCTGGGATTCTGTAAAGGTTTTTTTGGGTTAAAAAGAGATCATGAAGCTGACTGAGACAAATGCAGATACTCATGCCCAGTCTTTGGAGTGAAATTGGGGACCCCTGTGGTTGAATAAGGGGAAGGATTGAAGAAGCTGAAGGAGAAAGTGACCCTATGGGAACACCAGCAGTCTCAACTAACCCAGACCCTAGAGAGCTCCCAGAGACTGAGCCACGAACCAGGAGCATACACATAATGTAGCAGAGGTCTGCCTGGTCTGGCATCAGTGGGAGCAGATGCTCTTAATCCTCCAGAGACTTGAGGTCCCAGGGAATCAGGAGGTCTGGTGGAGGCAGAACACCCTTTTAGAGGCAAGGGAGAAGAGGAACTGTGGGAGAGGGGGCAAGGACTGGAATGTTAAAAAAATAAAATAAAATAAAAGAACCTGCTATAGCAAACACTGATCTGCTTGTTTCTGTAACTGGCCTTTGGATTTTCATATAAGTAGAATCATAATATGCAGTTTTGTTTTATAAATATGAATATAATTTTTTTGCTTCTGGCTTCTTTGTCTTAGCATGTTTTTTAGGTTAATTTGTGTTGATCATGAATCAATATTTCATGTTCTTGCTGAATATTATTCCATTGTGTAAATGTACTATTTTGTTTATCCATTCACCAAATGGACATTTGAATTCTTTCCAGTATTTGGCTTTTATGAATAATGCTGCTATAAACATTCATGTGCAGTGTTAATGTGAATAAATGATTTAATTTTGTTTGGGCCCATTCCTGTTTTTTGGTGTGAGGTAAGGATCTAAGTTTGTTTCTCTGTATGTCTGCATGTCTAGGTGCTCTAGAATCAGTTGTTGAAAAGATTATCCTTTCTTCCATTAAGTTGTTTTGCATCTTTGTTGGAAACCAGTACCTGGGGTAATAGGAGGGATAATTATGTGTAGGGGTTTTACCACCTTAAATTTCCTGCTAAATCCTCAGATACTCAGTTAGTTCAGTGCTTTCTCCAGATAGGACTATTAGAACTTCAGAATGATGGAGATCCTGGCCTCTCCTAGCAGATGCCACTGGGATGGCTTATATATCTGAAGTCTGCAAACCAAGTCAAGACATGTTTATTAGTGGAAACAAAGTTGCTGCTTTTCAAGGGATTCCCTACCTTGGTTGAACCACATTTTGGGGGATGCAATTGGGGAGAATGAGAGTAGCCCTAGGAGAAAATACCAAAAGCATGAATACTTCTTTTATTCTCTAATATTCATTAGTAAACACTTTTTTGTTGTTTGATTTTAGATGGCTTCCAGATTATTGAAAAGTCATCTTTCTCTACTTTGAATTGTTCCAGTCAGGCTTTCTCGTCCATCTTTTCTCTGAAATTGCTCATCAGTGGCTTTCACATTGTTTAGTCAGTGGTCCTTTCTTAGACTTTGTTTCACTTGACCTGTTTGGACTATTTGGTAATTTGATTATTGTGTGTTTTATGTCAACAAATTAGAGTTATCTGAAAGGAGTAAATCTCAACTGAGAAAAATGTCTCTATAAGATTTGGCTGGCAGTGCATTTACTTAATTAGTGATCAGTGGGGGAAGGCCCACCATGGGTAGTGCCATTCCCTGAGTTGCTGGTCCTGGGTTCTATAGGAAAGCAGGCTGAGCAGGCCAGCAAGCAGCGCCACTCCTCTGCATCAGCTCCTGCCTCTATGTTCCAGCCCTGTTTGAGTTCTGTCCTGATTTCCTTCAATGATAAACAGTATATGGAAGTGTACCCTTTCCTTGTATGGATATAAACACTTTCCTCCCCAGCTTTTTGGTCAAAGTGTTCATCACAACAAAAGTAACCCTATCTAAGACAATTACTATCTTTCCCCCGAAGTTCTAACTTCTAGGATTTCACTACTTCTTAGTTGTGTTATATGTTCCATATTAGTGGATCTCTTTTGCTTATTCGTTCTCATCTTTACAACCTACTAAATTTTTGGAATGCTTTGTAGGGATTCTTTTTATGATGTTGTTATGATGTTGTTTTCTCTGAAGCCCTCTCAAATGATACTATCCCCTTCCCCTTTTCTCTTTCTTATAAGACTCAGATTATTGGAGCTGGAGATAGAGAAAAATGCCCTTTTTGCTCCTCATGGGCAGTGTTCAGGTCACTCTCCTTTTTTTTTT
>JADRCC010540715.1:0-10159 GCA_019843855.1 Hylomyscus alleni
ATATGCAACCTTTCTAGCTCAGCCTCTAGAATAGATGGGATTATAGGTCAACATCCCCAATGAGTACGACTTTAAATGCAAAGAACAACTTCCAAGGCACCTTGGCAAAAAGAAAAGGAAACTGAGTGACCTGTGAGAGGGAAATGTGTTAAGCATACCTTATACTTCTCTCTAATGAGAGGCTATACTGTGCCATAACTCACTAGAATATCCCTTCACGACACTTAAAATCCTTGATCAGACTGGAAGCCAATGAACTCATAAACATCTAAACCTTCCCTCAAGTATAGGGACAGCAGAGTCGCCCTTAACAGGGATGTTGGGGACTATGCTACATGTCTTCTTGACATGAGCAGAGGGGCTGTACACATAGTGCCATCGGTGAGAGTGTGTAGGTTCTAGTCCGGCGAAAGCTCTCCTGGCTGGTTTAACTCTCTCCTCAATCGGGACCAAGCCTTAACAGAACTCCTAGGGTGTTTACCGGACTTTGCACTCCAGGTTTGGAACCCAAATCCTTGATACCACCAACTCGGCGGTAAAAAAATCAAGTGATTTTTCTCTTTATATTTTAAAGCTGAGCTCTTCCCAGTGCATTCATGATTAAAACCGAGTTTTGTCTCCTAGCAGGACTTTCTACCAAAGGCTCTATTCATGGCCCCAGGCTTTTAGAAGCTACTCATCTAGCTGACTTCTCTGTTTATCCTCCTTCCAAGTCCCTTAACAACCAACAAATACCTGGAGAGTAAAATATCAGAGAGTTAAATTCCATCTCTATCCGCCTCTTGTCTGCCAAGATCCTGGTCCCTCAAGTCCTACATACCACTTTTTTCTGGCTTTGCTAATTTTCTTTGTGGAAATATTAGTATATAAACTACTCTAGTTAAAAGCAGAAATACTTTTATGGTGAACTGAATTATGGCTTTCATCTCTGGAGACTTGCAGAATCCATATAACTTTTTTTTTTCTTAGAAGCTACTCTAAAAGCCCTTAAAGGCACTTAGTTAAATAGCAGCTGATATAACAGCCCAGATAAGCAGCATTCCATTATCCAAAATATCCAGCAGATTCTTCCCACATGCTCCTTCCACATCCACATCCTTGTGATTTCCTGGACTTTGATCCACTTATATCTGGCAACTCCCACTCCTGAGCTCCTCGGTGCAGGACTTCCTTTCTGTGACAGAAAAGCTTTCCTCCTGAGCCTACCTGGCCCACACTCTCAGTCACCCCAGACAACTTCATGCTGCAAATCCATCGATAGCATCAGACCTAGGCAAGGAAGGTCAACGTGTGTTTGTCAAGTTTCTAAAGCTTCCCTCAGTTCCCTAACTCTCACCTTTAAATTCTGCCAGTAACAGAACCTCACTTCCAGAGGAGGAAAACCAAATGCTCAAGTGTATTCCTAGAGTAAGCTAAGCTTTCCTTATCGGCTAACTAGCTAAGTCTTCTAGAAAATGTGACAAAATATACTGTTACCTACATAATGGTTTGCTGTTTGCAGATTTCCCACATTGATATATCCATCTTCGAGTGGTTCCTCCATGTCCTCTTCCAGATCAGGATTACCTTGTTTCCTCTACCACCCAATCATGAAGAAGGAAAACTAACTCCTCAACTTGTCTTTTAGGGTTAGTATTGTTGCAAAGAAACACCGAGATCAAAGGCAAGCTGGGCAGGAAAGGGTTTATGTGACATACGCTTCCGTATCATAGCTTATCGATGAGAGAAGTCAGGAAAGGATCTCAAACAGGGACCTGGAGGTAGGAGCTGCTGCAGCAGCTATGGGGAGTACGGTTCTGCTAACTGGCTTACTCTGCCTTCTTTCTTATGGAGGCCAGGATCACCAGCTCAGGAACAGCCATATCCACAACGGTCTGAGACTTCATCAATCACTCAATAAGAAAATACCTCTCAGGCCTGCCTATAGCCCGATCCGATTGAATGATTTGCTCAACTGAGATTCCCTCCTCTCTGATGACTCAGCTTGTGTCGAGTAGACATCAGAGTAGCCCAGCTTGGCAACCAGAATGTAAAAAAAAAAAAAAAAAAAAATGAACTAAGACAAAAAACAAACACAAAAAAAACACCTCCAAGTGATTTTACTGTTAACGGTAAACAGTTGAAAATGACACGATGTCTTTCCCTCAGAAAATGGAAATGTGAGATGTGCAGGCTAGGAAGATGGTGGCAACACCCTCTCCTGGTCTGCCAGGGTCTCTGGGGACTAAAAGCCGAAAAGCATCTACAAGAAGAGGTAAGTAATGCCCAAGTAATTCTAGCTCCAACAGCAAAATTAAATAAGGAACTTTATAAAGCGGGAGAGGAAGCCTAGAGTGCATCCCAGAGGGACTGGCTCAGTTTGGAACGTTCCCCACTCCCAGTAAGAGGGACGCCTATGGCAGAGTGCTGTGGGAGCCAGAGAGAAAAACGAAGACTGCGTGCTCATCTAAGAGAACAGCGGTACCAGCAAAGGGAGATGCCTGGAAACCCTTCCCTTTTCAGTGCTAGGCATTCGGCATCCAGTGGAACAGCCTCAAGAGGCCACTTCCAAAAGACCACTGAGAAGGCTGGGACTGTATGTAGCTCAATGGAGATTGCTTGCCTAGCATGAGCAAGGTCCTAGGTTCAATCCCCAGTACGAAGGGTGGGGGGGACGGGAGATCCGTTGTTGTGTCAATGGCTTTAGCATCCCAAGACCTTCTTTGAGATATACTGTCAATATACTTAGAATAAGTGTCAAAAGACCATATCTTAAGTCCTAGAAAAGTAACTTTGAATCAGAACAACACAAAGTAAGCCAAAAACCTGGTCAACCTGGTAGGAGCCAGAGTCTGCAGGAAAACTTTCCCACCATCACACATACTGAGCCATGGGAAGCACCATACAGCAGAGAGGTCAACATTCATGACGCATCTCCTGAAGCATCGCCCAAAGATGTAGCTGGTATCTGAGACTCCAGCTATGAAGAACTGACCACTGACTAAGACCACATCTGTTTCAATCTCCCAAAGGAAAATTTACAAAGGAAAGACTTTCATTGGACTACTAGCCCCAACCGGTTAGAATTGATACAGTATAGCAAGGGCATGTGGCTGGAGAAGCAGCAGATGTCTTCCTGGTCAACAAGGACAGACTTGGCAGTTTGTCATCATTCTTGTTATTTTAAACAATTTCAGTTTCTTCACTGTGATGGTTTGCATATATGCTCAGCCCAGGGAGTGGCACGATTAGAAGATGTGGCCCTGTTGGAGTAGATGTGGCCTTTGTTGGAGTGGGTATGTCACTGTGGGTATGGGCTTTAAGACCCTCATCCTTGCATCCTGGAAGTCAGTATTCTGCTAGCAGCCTTCAGATGAAGATGTAGAACTCTCAGCTCCTCCTGCACCATGCCTGCCTGGATGCTGCCGTGTTCCCCATCTTGATTATAATGGACTGAACCTCTGCACCTGTAAGCCAGCCCCAATTAAATGTCGTCCTTATAAGAGTTGCCTTGGTCATGGTGTCTGTTCACAAGAGTAAAACCCTAACTACAACACTCATCTATGAAATGATAGTTTTGATAATATTATTGCTAAGGCCTTGACGACTTTTACAACCTCAAAACTAGTAGACATTATGGCAGCTCTGACACCCTTGGTCCTCCACTATACATTTATGAACCTATTCCAAGAAGATCTGGGTATGCTAGGGGACACCAAAACAAAATAGAAGGGATTAGTGAGGTCAACACATAGAGATTTGGAAGACAGAAGTCAAACTGCCACTCCCTGAGCTCACCACCATTAAACCATCTGATAACAGGTCAGAGTCCCTTAAAAGTCAATGTCAAAGTCATCCATCAATCCCACTGACAAGACAAAGAGGTTCTTCAAAGTACAGAGAGCACTTTCAAGGGAGGGCAGATATGACACTCATCTTGGAGGTCTGAAGGCAGTGAAGGAGATGGGAACCTTGAAGATGTCTGTGAGGAGATGTTTAAATGACAGAACATGACTGCATCTCCTGATCCACACTCATTGCACCGCTTACAACCAAGGACAGGACAAAAACAGAGTATGAATCTAAACCTCTTCTGCCCAATTAAAGTATCTTAGCTGGGGTCTGAGTGGCTCATGGCCTCTCTGACTGCCTCCTTCTGTACCCTAGATGTGGCCACCTGCCTCTCCCACCCACCTGTGAGAGAACAAAGTGGAAAGGAACAAAGCTAACTATCGCCATGTCTTCCAGGAAAGCTATGGACACGCACAAACCAACTCTGGTCATTACTCCAGAACTACTACTTCCCGTAGTGGTGAGCCCACATGAAGCTGCAGATGTGACCTTTGGAGCGGGGGTTGGGGGGAGTCATAGAAGACCCAGAGGTCACCAATCTGGAGTTCTGAAGGCTCATTATTGCATTAGTGACTCTCACGGTCTGGTGGAACTACATCATTAAAAACCAGGTGATGCTTTCCTCTTCCAAGACAGCAGCTCAAATCTAAGGCAGTGGTCCTCAACCTTCCGAACTCTTAATACAGTTCCTCATGTTGTGGTTCTCCCCAACCATAAAGTTATTTTTGTTCCTACTTCATAACTGTAATTTCGCTACCATTATGAGTCATGATGTAAACATCCGTGCTTTCCCATGGTCTTAGGAGACCCCTGTGAAAGGGTCGAGACTCACAGGGAAAGAACCACGGCCCTGGGGCAATGACGTGCCCTCCCCTCGGCACACCTGGACACTGCAGCAGTTCTGTTAGTGCAAAGCAAGTCTGCTGTTCAAACTGCTTAGCAAGGACTAGACACGGAAGCCAACCCCCTGAAAGGGGGTAAACAGGCCACTCCCTGGTCCTTCGGGCACTTACTACTCCAAGCTAGCATCCGGACAATTACACATGCCCCCTTTAATGAGGATTATTGGCTAACTCTAGCTGGTGACACTCTTGAACTGTTTTAGTGTCGCTCTTTATAATTAAGTCATTTTACACACACACACACACACACACACACACACACACACATCACTGAGAATAACAGCCACATCACAAAATGTTTTAAAATTACAATGTAAAAGCATTCACAGGGGGCCAACAAGATGGTTCAGCCGGCCAAGGTACTTGCTGCCAAGCCTGAGTTCAGTTCCTGGAATCCATGTGGAGGAGGAAGAAAACTCGAAAAAGCTGTCCTGTTACACATGCGCGCGCGCGCGCGCGCGCACACACACACACACACACACACGTGCACGCGCACTCACAAGTTTTTTTAAACCTTTAGTTAAATTTTTTTCCAGAAAACAACTCCTTCCTGCTTTTAATTCATAAAAATATTCCACTGTGACAGACTACAGTGTTTCTTTGAAAATCTATTTATTCAGTTCCCTCTACTGAACCCATTGCTGTGTACTGACCCCAAAGCCTTGTGCATGTCAAGCACTGAGCTACAACTTTAGTACAAACCCTCTTGTGATGTATCACCTAGCTACTATTCAGCCATTAGGAGATGTGTCAAAACCACTCCACACTGTATGGAGATAATTCCTTCAAGCCCTCCTGATTCCCAGATTCATCCCGAGAAGGACCGCCTCGCTCCTTGATACGAACAATTTAAAAGCAATTCAGATGCCGACTTGGTTGTGGTGCTGTATCTACCTCTACAGCAGCTGCAGGAGTTAAAGGAAGCACATTTTAGTAGCATCTAATGGACATCCGTCCTAGTTTGCTTTCTATTGCGGCGATAAACACTCTGACCAAAAGCAACTTGGGGAAGAAAGGGTTTAGGTACCTCATACATCTCAGGCCACAGTCTGCCATTAAGGGAAGTCAGGGCAGGAACTGAATGAGGAACATGGATATATAAGAACTGAGGCAGAAACCTTGCCAGAACACTGCTGGCTGGCTCCTTGTCAAGGGCTCACTCAGCCTCCTTTTTTACATAACTGCCGACTACCTATCCTGGGGCAGCATGGCTCACAATGGGCAGGGCCCTCCCACATCCATCATTAATCAAGAAAAAATGCCCCACAGACTTGTGTACAGGCAAATCTGATGAAGGCAATTCCTCACGAGGCTCTTCTTTCCCAGGTGACTCTACTTTGTGTCAAGTTGACAAAAGACTAGCCAGCACGGTAATAAAATAATACTTCCTCCACTCCCCTTCTTCTCTGGCTTCAAAATGCATAAAGCAAACTCTTCTCCTCCATCAAAAAAAAAAAAAATGACATTATCACTCAGAGAACGGAGAAGGCTACCTAATGCGCTCACTTGCCCAGTAATGCTCACTGTGCTAATTTTGCACGAGGAACATGTATGTGTTTTGTGGGTAATGAGTGGAAAAGCAGAAACCAACATTTTCTTCCTTTTTCCTGGAGGTCCTTCAAGCTCTGGAGGGGAAGGAAAACAGCTGAGACAATTAAGAAGCAATACATCAATAGGCACTAATCATCCCTTTGAAATGTAACGCACTTAAGAACACAAAGAAGAATAACATTCCATGCAAGACAGCCTGCCGGTTCTACAGCTCAAGGCCAGTGGGTGAGTGTTTTAAATAAGTGTTTACCACCGGGGAAAGCGAGTTCACCCCAGAAATAAAAAGTGACCTGAACTTGCACTCTCTTTGCAACAGTTAGAATCCTGTTGGGGCGGATCCGAATGGTCTGAAGCCCTGTTCTCTCAGTAGACTGTACCTGGGTATCCCTTGGGAAAACGCTCCCTGGTGCTATGTCCTACCTTGCTTTGGGGGAGGCAATCTTTTTTTTTCTTTTTATAAAATTTTTATTTATTTACATGTCATATGATATCTCCTTTCCCAGTTTCCCCTCCAAAAAAAAGAAGAAAAAAAAAAAAAAACAAAAACAACAAAAGCAAAAACAACCCTGTTCCCTTCCCCCTCCCCGTGCTCACCCACCCTCTTCTGTTTCTTGGCCCTGGCATTCCCCTACACTGGAGCATAGAACCTTCACAGGGCCAAGGGATGAGGCAATCTTTTTCTTACACATTCAGAAGTAGGGGATAACCGACTTTACCTTCTGCTGTGTACCCAAACTAGGCTGGTGTCCTAATCCAAGCAGATCTTTCTACTGCCATCCTTTATAAAGTCTAAATAGGAGAGGAAACCTCAGATAATCCATTATGAGACTGAGGAGGTCGCCCTTGGTGATTTCATAACTGCGTAGTTCTGATTCTTTAAGGGCCTCATTCATGTCATTGTAATACGGTTTTTTGTGAAGTATTTACTTTAAACGTTAACTCCTTTTTAATGTTCTTTAGGCATTTTCTTGGGTTCGTTTGTGATCGATTGTTTACTAGAAGGGTTAACAGTAACTGAAAGACAGGCAGCTAGATTTAGACAAGAGTCCGCACTAGCATGCCACATCTGGAACTCACTGACTCAAATGATGCTACACCCTCCGCCTCTCCAGCTAGTGAGGAGCACAGACATATGCCACAACGGCAAGCCTAAACTTAACCAAAAAAAAAAAAAAAATTCTCCATGGTTCTAATGAGCATATAAATATTCCTATGGATTTTCTCATCATTCTCCAGAGGAGCCAAATGAACAGCTGAACAATCCCAAGGGAGTTCTGCAAAGCAACCTCAAAATGAAGACCTCTTTTAGTCCTGAACTTTACAGACATTATCTTCTTCACATCCAGGATAACTCACCACATTCTCTACAAAGAACAACAAAACTCCAGCGACATCACCAGTGAGTGGTTACGGTGACTAAGACATTGATGAATCCATTGTGAAATTTCCCCATAATAGCTAACTGGACAGAAACACCACTCTGTTGGGGGGCGGGGGGAGACAAACTGGATAGCACTGGAGTAAATGTTATCTTGGCTAGTTAGGCCCAGGGATAGTGACACCACTGTAGAAAGACTCAATGGTCCCTCAGAGTATGGTGAAAGTCAAAATTTGAGGGACAGTAGAGCTGCTTGTGACAGATCCACACCTCCAGGACTGCAGTCAAGACACAGGATACTCTGTCATGTGAAGGATGGATCTGTGGACCTCTAGAACATTGGGGGCCCTATGGGTCATACTCTGCCATGTTACTCTAATCTATCAAAGATTCAAGTCTGTCCCTTTGTGACACTGTGAGGGTGAAATGGTATCATGAATTTGTATTTATGTCCCAGCCATTAAACATACAAGAATGATCAAATAAACTCTTGTTGATTCAACAGTTCAGTGGAAGAATGGATAAACATATTTAAAATATAAAATAACAACAGTTTCATCAATCCTATGTCATCCTCAGTAACAGTCATAGCTTCTAATTTCTTAGCCTTATAGCAACCCTTTGAAGGAGAGACGGGCCATTCTCCCAACAGTTCAGAGGAGGGAACAGATTTTTAAAACTTGACTATGACCACAAAATACCAAAGGGCAGAACTCAGTTTCCAGAGCCTATACCTCATAAGAAATCATTTCTTCACTGGAAACCTAACTCTGGAAAATCTTCTAAACAAAACTGTAAAAGAGGAAAAGAAATTTTAAAAAAAAATTCTTTTGACTATGAGTATAGTCATTTTTTGTTTTGACTATGCACTTCAGATGATACAAACCAAAGCAAGCCAAGCCAAGCCCAACTGAAGAGCAAACCCATCTGGAAACTGTTATCCCAGAAGGAAAGAGCAAAGGAAGCTCAGAAACCTCAAACTGGGAGATGAAGAATGAAGGTCAAGACAGAAGGAAGAAGGGTTCGGCGGAAGCAATAGGAGCCAGCCAACTCAGGGTGGCTCACCACACCTCCTTTGGTGTGTGGTGAGCCTGCTACTCTGAAGTTTCCACACATCCCACAGGAGTGTGGCTACCCTCTTGGACCACATTATACTAGGGAGTCAGGCTGCAGGCTGCATGTTCTCACTTTTGTGTGTCATCACAGTGAATACAATCCTCCTTGTTTATTTTAACCGAATGCACACTAAAGTAATACTACTAATATCTCTACTTTTGGTTCTTGTCCTAGGTTGCTCTCCGTTGCTATGATAAAACACCATAACCAAAACAACTTGGAAAGAAAGGGTTTATTTGGCTTTCCCATCCATAGTCCATCACTGAGGGAAATCGGGACAGGCGCCTGGAGAAGAAGAAAGTGAACAGAAGGCTGCTTATTGGCTTGCTACCTATGCCTTGGTCAGTTTGTTTTCTTATATATACCAGGACCACCACCCCTTTGATGGCACCACTAACAGTGGGCTAGTCCCTTCTATATCAATAATTAATCAAGAAAATCCCCTATAGGACTTGTCTATAGCCCAGTGGTTCTCAACCTGTAGGTCTTGACCCCTTTGGGGGTCAAACAACCCTTTCACTGGTGTCACCTAAGACCATCAGAAAACAGATATTTACATCATAATTCATAACAGTAGCAAAATTACAGTTATGACGTAGCAACAAAATAATGTTATGGTTGGGGGTCACCACAACATGAGGAACTACATTAAAGAGTTGCAGCACTAGGAAGGCTGAGAACCACTGCACTATATCAATCTGATGGGGGCACTGTCTCAAGTGAGGTTCCCTCTTCCCAGGTGACTCTCTAGCTTATGTCAAGTCGACACAATCTAAGCAGCACATCTTCAGATCACAATTCTGTGGTCTCATTATTCACCTGGCTCTATGAGTTGAAAGGTTACATTAGTCTAGCAACTGTTTCAGTGACGTAAGAAACAGAAGAAGGTAGATGTTACAGAATGAATGTTGCGTGGCGTTGGTCACAAGGAGGCAATATCCACTCCATGTACAACCACCCCACCCTACCTCACCAAGCTCATTAGCCTGATAACTCTCAAGTAGAAAATATCTTAAAGGTTCATGTTTGACAGTGAGGTGGGAGAAGACACCTGGAAACTGTACATAGTAAAGCAGGGAATCCTGAAGGAAGAGATGGAAAGGGAAGATCCAGAAGAAGATAGACCTTGGGATTAGCCTTCACACCTGTTATGAATACAAAATTATCAAGGATTCTGTAACTGGCCAGGTGAGACAGTACACACCTGTACTCTCAGCACTCAGGAGGCAGAAGCAGACGGATCTCGGAGTTCTAGGCCACTCATGGCTGCATGGTGAGACCCTGTGCCCCAGACAGTGCTGAAAAATTACCCCTGGAGGGCAGTTGAGTGCACTACTCAAGGACAGCCACATCTTCTAGCCTCTGCAACAGCTCTTCCTGA
>JADRCC010540741.1:0-12201 GCA_019843855.1 Hylomyscus alleni
GATTCATGCTATTTACAACACATTTTACCTATCATGTTAAGGCGTAAGTCAGGCCATGTGTAGAAAATTGGACTTTTGTTAAGTATCCTTGAGTTCAACCTGTTAGTGGTATCACCTGAAAACTCTCCAATTCTAGTGAATAAATCATGATTATGTGTGTGTTTGTTTGTTGTGTTGTGTTTATGCACACATTATAAAGGATCAACATTACAAGAATTTTCAAGACTACAGCCAAAGCACATGGTTGCAGCCCATCCAATCAGGAGCAGAGGCTACTCTGCATATGGATCAGCATATCTAGCCCTGTCTGCTAAAGTAACTGCTCTTGTCAGAACTCAGTCATAAGGGGCTTCCACCAGGCCCTTCCTGCCATGGCTTACCTTACTGTGTGTGAAGGGGGGTGCTGGATACAAGGTGGGGTGGATGAGCGGTCGAGGCAGATGTGGAACAGTATGCAAGGGCACATGTCCGTGGATGTGGGGGTACAGGTGAAGCGCAGGATGTGTTGGTTTCTCTGGGCTCAGGAACTGATGACCAGGAGGCAGGGCTCCAGCAGTCATGGCTGATGCTGGTAGCCCTGAAGCTTCTTGTTTACAAACGTGGCATTCACAAGTGTTCGGTGTTTGTTCTGCCTAAAAGGATAGAAAAAGACGGACTTGTATAATGTAGAACGAAGACTGGCATAAGTTAAGCTGCAGTCAGTCAGACAATACAGAACAAACACAAAGACACAGGCCTGAGATAACCAGAGACCTCACAGGAGAAGGTGCAGGTGCCAGCGCTGGTAATGAGGAAGGCTGCAGAGGGAGAGCTGAGCCTCACTTTCCATATGGGTATTTGCAGAGGCAGCAGCCACTGATCAGAGACCAAGTGAATAGGAGTAAAGGACCCCATAAAGATAACAGAACGATGAAGCTACAGGAAAAAAGGACCAAAGAAAACAGGATCACTGAGTGTCTGCTGGGGCCCTACTGTTCAATCAACAGCTGCAATGAAACCTCCACCCATGAAATGTAGACAGGATGCTAGCTGGTCAGAATGAAAAAGACCAGCGATACGTCTTTACCAAAGCAAATGTAAACTAAACACAGATGACAAAAGACAACACTTCAGGCTCTAGAACTCAGCCAAAGCCAAATACTGGAAAGTCTTTATTTTAAGATATCTAGAACTTCAGGGAAGAACAAACAGATGTGTTGGGGCACAGGAACCTTCAGAGTAATAAAGGATTAAACCAATAAAGGAAGTAGCCAGGCTAAAAATAAAAGGGAGCAAACAAAACAAAAACTGAAAAAAAAAAAGAACAATGAGATCAGAAGCCATATACTGTGAATGATATAGATGTAGCATTCAATAGCAATAAAGTAATGATCAACGGAAGCAAAAACCAGCCTCCTCCCCCAAAATACTAGCAACCCCAAGGACAAAGTCAGAATTTGAAGTTGTTCTATTATTTAAACCATTCAATTAGAGAGAGAGAGAGAGAGAGAGAGAGAGAGAGAGAGAGAGAGAGACAGAGAGACAGAGAGACAGAGAGAGACAGAGACAGAGACAGGTGGCAAAAATGTACAATCGGTAGACAGTGGTTCTTGGCCCGCATATCAGATTAGTACACAAAGGTCTTAAGCAGCTATTGTAGCTTGTTTGGAGAATTAAGGAAAATGTAAAAAAATAAATATTTAATATAAAGAGAAAAGAAAAATATATAAACTCTAGCCTAGATTGAAGATGACAAAATCTGTGAACCCAGTAAGCTATAGAAACTACTCCTATGCAAAACATATTATCAAAACCTAGCAGAACTGGAAGGACAAAAAAAAAATTCAATATCAAAATGCATCTCTCCATAACTAATAATCTGTATGGAGCGATTCTAAACTCCATAAAAGTGACATTAGGAGGTGGGACCTTTTGGTGGCTCTACCCTCAGAAGTATCCTCATTCTTTCACCCAAGTAAGGCTACTGTGAAAATATGGCTACTTATAAAGAACCATACTGGTGATTTAAATGAGAATAGTCCCCACAGGTGCATGTATTTGAATGCTTGGTCTCCAGTTAGTGGAACTGTTTGGGAAGGATTAGGAGGTGTGACCTTGTTAGAGAAGGTGTGTCACTGGGGATGGGCTTTGAGGCTTCAACAACTCAAACCATTCCCAGCTAGCTTTCTTCCTTTTCTCTTTTACTTTGCCTCATGCTTAGAAATCAAGATATTAAGCTCTCAGCTACACCTCCAGGAACATGCCTGCCTGACTGCTGCCATGGACTCATGCTCTATACTACAAGCTCCAAATAAACTCTTCTGTAACCTGTCTTGATCATAGTTTCTTATCACATTGGGAAAAAAGTAACTACGACACACACATCTACCAGATTTGGGGGTAAGCTCTACTGTATTTTAAACTTATGATAAAGCAACAGACAAAAGTGAGCTATGGTGTGGGACAAACATAAAGATCAATGGACAGATATAAGCCTGAATTTTCAAGATGGAAAAATATGACCTTTCAAAAAAAAAAAAAAGGTTTTGAGTCTAACTCTACACCATAAAAAATTCTGAGCCAAATGGATCACAGCATCAGTCAGGTATATTTATAAATCTAGAAGAAAATAATTTTGTTTAACACATCAATAAATAAATACATTAAAACAAAAACTTTATGCTTTACAAAAGACACTATAAGAGGCTGTGGCAAATATTAGCAAGTGTAAGGACTGGGGGCTCATACTCCATTACTCAGTGCTGGCAGACAACTCAATACAGAAGATATTCCACCAACCTGAGAAAATAGTGTAAACTAGGACTTTCACCCAGTACATGAAGAACTCTTGAAACAGTAACAAGACTTCAGAAAGCAAATGGTCCTTAAGTACATAAAAAACAACCAAAAGGGTTTAGCATTATTAATATCAGCAAAACTTCAGAATTATGTTGTGACTCTTTGAGGGCCCCTGGGTGACCATTACAACCCAGAACTCATTGCCAGATCAATTCTATGGACACACCTGCTTATGAACAGAATGTCAGACATTCAAAGCAACTCACGGAGTAGTTTGTAATGGTCAAAAGAAAGAAACAATGCAAGTGCTGGCTAACAGGGATAAAAACAACAACAACAACAACAACAAACCCAGCACCTCTACAGGAGGGGAATAGAACATTATAGGACCAATATGTTTACCTAGAAATCTGAGGCCTTAGGGGAATAGGAAAGACAGGGCTAAATGAAGATATAGCTCAGTGGCAGGGAACTTACCAACCAGGAGTGAAGACCAAAATTCAAACCCTTATACTTCAATGAATAAAGTTAAAGAATTTCTCAGACTTAGTCTGAGAATCTTAGTCAAGATTCTAAATTATTTAGAGCCAGGAATGGTACCACACACCTGCAATTCTAGCATTTGGGTGGTAAAGGCAATATGATCAGGAGTTTAAAGCCAGTCTTAGCTACACATACCTTGTTATAAACAAACAAAACCTAAAACACACTAAAAAACAACAATAATCATATAAAAACAAACAAATGAACAACCACCCCAGAACTTAGAGCAGTAACTTAGCAGTTAAAAGCATATACTGCTTTCACAGAGGACCTGATTTCAGTTCCTAAGAGCCATATCCAGTGACTCACAAGTGCTTCTAACTCCAGCTCCATGGGACCAGACATTGCTGCTCTCCCTGTTCATCTACACTCATGTGCACATGCCCACACAAACATGCTATCAAAACTTAAAGTTACAAAGATGAAGAGAACACAGAAGCACACTCTTCAGAGATAGACTGTTCTGTGAAAAGCAACACAGCCATTCTTATAGGACATGGGAAAACAAATGTTTACATGTGCACATAAAGAAACTGCTCATCTACTGGGCCTAGGGGCTGAAGGTATATAGATGATGACACACAGGTAGGCCTAGGGGCTGAAGGTATATAGATGATGACACACAGGTAGGCCAGTAGATGATGGTAAGATTTCCCAATTTATTCTTTTTGATATCACCTTTATTATTTTAATCACATACTTATATTACCTATTATAATAATTAATAAGCCAAGTATTTGACTTTTATTTGTTCTCCCTTTCATTTAAATATTGTTTATTGAACAAATAAAACTCTGAAGCTGGATATGTGGAATATAAACCTATGATCCCAGTACTTGAGAAGTTTAGGTAGGAAGGTCATGAATTCAAGGCCAATCAAGAGTGAGAACTGTCTCCAACACAAATGATAAAACCTGTCTTATACTTCTACAGAAAAAAATTCAGAAGAAGGAAGAAAGGAAGGAAGGAAGGAAGGAAGGAAGGAAGGAAGGAAGGAAGGAAGGAAGGAAGGAAGGAAGGAAGGAAGGAAGGAAGGAAGAGGGAGAAAAGGAGAGAGGGAGGGGAAGGAGAGGAGGAGGAGAAGAAAGGTAAGAAAAAAACTTTTATCTCAGTAACCACAGGTTGCTATAGAACTAATGACAATTACAGATCTCAGTAAAAAGAAAAAAAAGAAAAGATTAAAATATGAGTTCTGTAAGTATGCTTGTTTCCGTATAGTATTAATCTTCAGAAATTGCTGAAATTAACATAATTTACTCTACTTATAGAAAACCTACACCAAGGAAGAGATCTCTGGGAAACAGAAACATGAAACAGAAGATCCTACCTGTTGGGCTGGGTAGGATGGAGGTGGAGTGTTCACGCTACTCTCCTCTGTCCTGGGGTTACCATTTCCTATGGCCTCCTCTTGTTTGGGAGCTCCTGGGGGCTCACCACTGCTCTCGCCATCAGCATCTTCATCATCAGCCTCTGAAGAACTACGGCTGGTGCTGCTTACCTGAGGGGACTTAAAAGGCAGCATTCTGTAGCTTTCATTTTCAAATCAGTAACATAAATGAAGTGTAAAGACCACCAACCACTTCCTACATTTACTGACACCCACGACTCCTCATAAAAAAGCCACACTCATACCTCATCTTTCAGGGCCATGTTTTCCCCGCCACCATTCAGTTCGCTGTGGATTCCATTCATGTTGGCCACCACATTGGTATCATCGTAGTTGGTCAACGGATAAATGTCAGCAAACTTAGCTGACAATGGTGCGACATCTTCATCATCACTACAACTGAGGCAAGCAGAGACGGTCACCATGAGGCCCTTCGATTGGGGAGGACAGTGAGGAGCACCCCCCACTGAACACGACATCTCCTCTAAGGTCATGGGTCTGCTCACGAAGAGTGTTCAGTGTCACTCACACTACTTAACACCTCTTAGTCACCTGAACACAAAAAAAAGCCTGGATGAGTAACATCTGTGACATGGGGGGATGGGAAAGAATGCCCCACAGTAGAAATTCTGAGGAAACCACAAAAAACTTAAGATGAACTGGTATTACACTTTCATTTGGCCTGAAAAGTCCCAGAGTAAAAATGCCATGTCCAAGAAAATATAATTTTTATTAAAATGTTAAGATACAGGGAGCAACTTCAGGTCTTCAGTGTTTGAGTTTACAGACACCAAACTGTCAAAAAATATCCAGCTGACCAAATTCCAAGTGTTATATAACAACACATTAATTATGTTTGCTCCACTCAAGTCAGTTATTAACAATCGACTTCATCAATATAAGGAGAAAATGGCATGTTCGCTAAAAAAATGAAAACCAAAACTTAAAGCAAAACTTCTGGATTTAGCCTGAAGAGGCCACTTTAAAATGTGACTTCCTAATATAGAAGAAGAACTGACATGCCCAACCCAGTACTTGCACCAATCTGTCTCTATCCCAGCATACGATGATCCCCAGAATGTAAAAATTCTCTTAGGTTTGACTCCTAAGAAAAGGCCCAAGATTACCAAGCTCATTGTGCTCTTTTTGTTGTATTTGTTTTGTTGAGGGGTCTTTCAACATAGCCCTGGCTGTCCTAGAACTCACTATGTAGACCAAACATTGAACTCACAGAAATCCACCTGCCCTGCCTCCTGAGTCTTGGCACACTATACCAACACCTTGAACTCACCAATAGAAGAAATAAGCACCCACCAGCAGGGAGTATGTGTGTTGGCCAGCACAGCATCCCTGCAGTGGTATCACTGCCACAGTGTTTACCAATGGGGAAACTGATTCTGAAATGAAGTGACCAATTCATACCTGGCACACATGACAGCTGGAGGCTTTTCTACCCCAGGAAGACCCAGACTGCACTGCACTGACTAAAATGATGCTGCCATTTCATCTGTTTAGAAAACAGCACCATGAACAACAATGCACACTAAGGGTCACATGGATTTTTAAGTCACAGAGGTTGATTACTGGGAAGACACTAATCACAAGTTGTTGGGGCCTAGAGCTGCCCAGACCAACAGTGGGCAGTTCCACCCAGGCAGAAGGCTCCTATAACCCAAGCGCCACTACTGATAATACATCAGAGCCCACAATTGATACTGGCAGTTATGACAATGAGTGGGATAGTTTCATACATTTGCATTTACCTAACTTCAGTTTTCAATGGATTCATCTGCCTGGTAAACTTCCATTTGCCTCAGTTAGAAGCTGTATTAACAGCTAGGGGAAAAAAATCCTCAAAATGCCTAAAGCCTGAGAGCACAAGCAGCAGAACTTTGATCAATAAAGAGTCAACCATGGACTTCAACCCAGGTCTTTAGAATTATTTTAGATTTGGGGAAAAGACTCAGTGGTACAATAGTCCTTCAGCATGTATGAATCCTTGAACTCTATCCCTAGTACCATAAAAATTAAGACCTGAAAGACAAGGAAAAACTTTGAAAGAGGAAAACCTAAGCAGTACCATGACAAATCCAAATGAAATGTGCGATGAGCATCTCTATCAGTTGGAAGAATCTGAGGATCAAGTGCTCCCTCAACATGAGCTCCTCTGCAGGGATAGTGATGGCTGCATATTCAACTGACTTCACTTAAGAAACCACATACAGGGGCACACTGGAAGGGATGAGGGCAACATTTGGAATGGAAAGGGACTGGGGGACGGAAAAAAGAAACCTCACACAACCCAGTGTGGTGGAATATGCACTCAGAAGGCAGAGGCAGGTAGATCTCTAGTTTGAGGTTGGTCTAGTCTACAGAGTGAGTTCCAGGACAGCCAGGATAACTTAGAAAAACCCTGTCTTAAAAAACAAACAAACAAACAAACAAACAAAAAGGAAGAAAAAGAAAGGAAGGAAGGAAGGAAGGAAGGAAGGAAGAAAGGAAGAAAGGAAGGAAGGAAGGAAAGAAGGGAGGGAGGGAGGGAGAAAGAAAAGAAGTTCTATACGTGCAAATTAATGTATGAAGTCTCTGCAAGCGACAGGGTCACAACTGAGTTTTTAGCCCCTTTGCTAATATGAAATGTACTTCTTTACAATGTGGGAATACAGAAAACACAAGCTTTAAATTGCTTGCTAAAGTGATCTGAGTTCTTAGCAAGACATGGAACGAGCATGAACACCGGACTGACAATGAAGAGGATGAACAGCCACTGGCCACCTCAGACAGAATGAGAAGATGAGACCAGAACTGCGGAGACATTTCCCTGCATACCAACTGGCAATTATAAATTTACTGATTTTTTTTTCAGGTAATAAAACAGTATCAGTTTGGGTTTACAAATTTCATGTTTTAACAGGTGCTTAACACACTGAAAAGTCTTTTTTTTTCTTTTTTATAAAAAGCATGTAATGGTAATCGTATTTCTGTAGACTGATGTCTATATTTCTCATTATTGGATAAATTTCTGAAACTATTATAAAGTCACAACTTACAAAGTTGGTGCAGAGCCATTGTCTGTGAGGATGAGTCTGGGATGTTGCTGAATTGTGATGGGAGAGCTGGAACCTGACCCTGAGCTTGCTGATGACACACTAGGTGGGCGCATCTCAGACAGATAGTCGGGAGCAGAATCCACTTGGAGTGGTAGCTGGTGAATGTGGATGTCATCAGTGACGGGGGTGTCCATGATACCACAAGTGAGGATGTGTGAGAGGCTGCAGTCATCACAAGCACATCTGATCAAGAATTAAGGACAGTTACCAAGAAAGCCAACTCTGAAGGTTGGGTTCAAACCTCTGCTTGCATTAGTGCAGGGTGAAGGCCAGTAGCACCCAGGAAGCCCAGCTCACCTTCTCCTGTAGTTGCAGTTGGGGCAGTCCGGCATGCTTAACCGAGATGACAACATGTGCCTCCTGGTATCTGTGAAGTTGTTCTCACCAGTAACCACTTTCTTATTAGTTAACTAGAGGAAATTTATCAAACAATGGCTTAAATTTGCAAGATACTTTCTCCATTTTAACTATAACAGTAACCATTTACAAACCAAGAGGCCCACTTTTTGCAGGTGGACAAAACAAAAACAAGGGAGTAGCCCTGGAATCTGCAGGCAGGGAACCCTCTGGATGTTCTGGTCTCAGCCAGATATATACCATGTATATTTTGCAGATAACCAGAAGGTAGGTCTGCTCTAGGTGCTCAGTACCTGTTAGATGCTTCTCCACTGGAGAAGACTGGACCTGAGAGTTATACAGGAAGTAACACCTAAACTCAATTGACAAGTAGGCATCCGTATTCCAAAGGGGTAAGAGTGTACCAAAACCCAGCTGAGCCTATTGGCACACTTGGGCAAAGGGACCTCTGACTCATCTCCATTGGTGGGAGGGAGCTCAACTTCAATCTGATGCAAATGGCTAACTGGCACCAACAAGAAGTTCAGGGAATATGGGTCCTTGTACCCAGTTCTCACAATCCCTACCAAGATTATTCTTTTCAAACACGTATATGGAAGACTAAGAAACACGTATGTTTAATGACTTTCATACTGGCAGGAGATGCCAATGGTCTTCCCTGGTATCCTGTAACAGAGTGCATGACTAGATACTAAGGTGACACTTGCTCCGTACAGTCATTTACACATCTCTCCTGTCATCTTACCTGTTCTTCAATTAATCTCCTTTGCTTAAAAATCTCCCAGTCTTCTGTTAACATGCGCTGTTTGGTTTTCATTGTCATCTAGAAAGGAGATATAAAAACACACATAGAAACAAAAAACCTTAGTAATAACTACATAGATCACTTCTCAGGCTGGAGAGATGGCTCAGTGGTTAAGAACACCGGTTGCTCTTCCAGAGTTCAATTCCCAGTAACCTCATGGTGGCTCACAACCATCTGGAATGGGATCCGATGCCCTCTTCTGGTGTGCCTGAAGACAGTTACAGTGTACTCATATACATAAAATAAATATTAAAAAATCAAAACAAACAAACAAACAAACAAAAAACCCAACACTCTCAAGGAAGATTCTTTTAAATGGTAAAATCAAAACAGGAGTGCAGCCGGGCGGTGGTGGCGCACGCCTTTGATCCCAGCACTTGGGAGGCAGAGGCAGGCGGATTTCTGAGTTCGAGGCCAGCCTGGTCTATAGAATGAGCTCCAGGACAGCCAGGACTATACCGAGAAACCCTGTCTCGAGAAACCAAAAAAAAAAAAAAAAAAAAAAACAGGAGTGCAATACAGAACAATGCGCTATCACACTTCAGCCTCCTGCCTGACACTTAAGAATATTATCCTAAGTACTCTCCTCACATGGAAACCTCAGGAGCTCCTGACCTCAGAGATCAGGGACATTCTGTGCAGAAGGAAGCAAATGTTTGCTCTCTTGACAGCTGGTCTGTTCATCCATGTGCAAGACATTCCTAGTCCTGAGAACATTGGCTCTATTACCCTTCATCTATATATAATGTCAACAATAACAACAACATAAAATAAATTGAAAGGAAAAAAATGAAGTATAGAACAATGCAATTTGAGAAGAAAACCTGAAACAGATTAATGAAGGAAACTCAAATGTCTGCCAACCTTTTTTGGCACATTCCCCATC
Organism: Hylomyscus alleni; assembly: GCA_019843855.1. Classification (NCBI taxonomy): domain Eukaryota; kingdom Metazoa; phylum Chordata; class Mammalia; order Rodentia; family Muridae; genus Hylomyscus; species Hylomyscus alleni. The sequence goes on from JADRCC010540741.1 coordinate 9,867, forward strand.
CCAAGAACTAAGGTATGTACAGGCAACACATACCCTTTTCAAATTCCGGAGAGCAGAGATCTGCAGTAGCTTTTCAGTCAGAACTGTTAACTACTAACTGGGATGTGGGGCTCAAAGCAGACACCAGCTGCTATTATTATTGGCACTGCTGCGAACAACTTTACTATGCCCTCTTCAGAAAGTTTTCAGTGTTCCACATGCTTGTCTGAAGTATAGAGTGTCTACATCACACTAGATCCCTTCTACCACTGTCCAGGAGAGCATGAAAGGCAAACCCAGATTAGTCTAGCTGGTAACCCTTTACACCAACAGGGGTCATCCTATGTCATCTTAGCTTCAGCATGCTTTTCCTATGACACATTGTATGTTCAAGGATCTCCTAAGTTTAGAGCCCCTTTGTAGTTTGAAACCTTAGCTGACTTGAATGGGCACAGAAGCAAGCTCTCCTATTTTTGCTATCAATTCAGTGGTACTTTGTATACATCTACATTCTCATCCCCTTCTATGCATTATTCACTATGATGACAAGAGTTAGCCAGGTACAGGCTGGTGTTTAGTGCTATAGTTTAATTCTCTCTCTTTTTTAAAATAATGTATTATTTTTTGTATATCAGTGTTTTGCTAGCATGTATGTCTGTGTACCACATGCATGCCTGGTGCCCACAAATGCCAGAAGAGTGTGTTAGATTGCCTAGAACTGGAGTTATAAATGGTTATAAGTTGTCATGTGGATAATGGGAATTGAGCCTCAGTCCTCTGAAAAAGCAGCCAATGCTGTCAACTGCTGAGACATCTCTCCAGGCACCTACAATCATAACAGGGCGAGTTTTCACAAGTTCTTGACTATCTGCATAAGGTCCATGTACTGAAGACTTGTTCCTCAACAAAGTTAACATTGGAAGGTGAAGGAGGTGGCTGCCAGCAGAAGTTAGGTCACTGGGCATAACCAGGAAATGCAATATTAGAATCCCGAAACTCTTTCTCTCTTCTTTCGGGAGCCCTAAGGACTTTCTCTATCATGACCTCCAGCAGTGTGCTGTGCCACCACAAAAGTACAGCAAAAGTCAAGCGAATCATACATAGACGGCAGCCTCTTCCCTTTAAACCGGATACTTAAGCTACAAGGCTATTAACGCTAGCACTCAGGAGGCAGAGGGGAGAGGATCCCAAGTTTATAGCTAGCATGGACTGTGGAGTGAGATCTGTTACAAATGACAAACTCATAGTGATGGGAAACTGAGAATTGTTTCATACTACTAATGACCCAGACCCTCACTGTTTATTCCTGACTTTGGTACCCTCAATAAACAGTCATGTTCGGATGACGTGAATGTTCTCAGCAGAGTTCACACTGTTCACAGTGCACTATGGTCTGCTTTTTCAAAACTACATATAAAATAATGCAAAACTTTATGAGTCTGTAAAAAGTAGAAAAGCTCATGTAAAATTAAATATCATTTATGTGATTCTCTCATTGTCACAGTAAAAAGCTGACCCTGGAGTCAACTGCCAAGGACCTCCATAAGATCCTGGGAGACAGATCCCCGGAGAGAAATTAGCTTTTACTCTGGTCTCTCCCACTCCAGGACACGGATCTCTGTTGCCAGAACAGCAGGGTTCAGAAAGCAGACTGTTCAGAAAGCACACAGGGTTCAGAGGAAGGGTAGCTACTGGCTCCTTTTCTGTGGCTATCTCTGTGCAACTGGCCTGCTAGCTACCTGTAGGATCAGGAACTGATTCTTGAGGCTGTAAGGGGATAGCTGTAACTGAGACCCCACTCATACCACATGTGTCATCTTGGTCATTCTCACACTCCTCCCTCCCCCAATCTATAGGTAGACCTGGCAGCTAACTAACCAGTTATAGTGTCATCGTCTCCCAAACTGCAATCTAGTGTTCAACTCAAGAAGAGCCCAGTTTCTTGCTCAATTGGAGAGTACGTCTGCCTATAAAGCCAAACAAAAAGATGATTCAAGGCCACACCCACTAGAAAGAGTATAAAGCAACAAGTGGTTCCCACCTCGGTCAACAGCCACATGGAGGAGGGAGAGTAACTGCACAGGTAAAGACCATGTAAAGGCCAAGGTCACATTACAACAGAATTACAAGTGTCTCGGGATCTCTGGCCCAATCAATGACAAGTTCATAAGATAAACAGCACTGAACTCCATATGCTGACAAAAATGGGACTAGTCTAGTGATACCATGAGGGCCAAAGTCATTAACAGGGAGAGTTTTCACAAGTTCTAAACAAGAAATCCTCTTTCCAACAACTCAGTAGTAGACAGAGATAGGAGTAAGGACTCAACCAGTATCTAAATGGAATAATGAGCCT
>JADRCC010540743.1:0-10948 GCA_019843855.1 Hylomyscus alleni
TATTCACTCCCACCACACCACCCTGGCATTTCCTAACACTGGGGCATCGAGCCTTCACAGGACCAAGGGCCTCTCCTCCCATTGATGTACAACAAGGCCATCCTCTGCTACATATTTGGCTGGAGCCATGGGTCTCTCCATGTGTACTCTTTGGTTGGTGGTTTAGTCTCTGAGAGCTCTGAGGGGTCAGGTTAGTTGATATGTTCTTACTATCAGCTGAAGGGTTGTGAACCCCTTCAGCTGCGCCCCCAATCCTTGCTTCTTACAACACCATGATGATATTTTATTTTCCACGAACTTTTTTTGTAGTTTCATAATTGCAAATATTTAATCTTACTCCTCTATTTTGAATCGGTTTCCGTATGGGAGGAGAAAAAGAGGTCTGGTTTTATTCTTCTGCATGTGAGTATCCAAATTCCACAGTGCAGGTTGTTGAAAAGATTAGTTAGCCTTTCCCCATAGTACAGTCTTGGTAACATTGCCAAAGATCAATGTGTTTTGTTTGTATTCTACTAGTCATTGTGTCTGCTGGTCATTATGGTTATGGTAACATTGTGCTGTATTTTAATATCAGACAGATATGTTTTGTTGTTGTTCAAGATTCTGTTAGCTACTCAAGTATTTTTTTTTTAACTTTACAGTGGTTTCCTGGTTCTGTAAAGGATTCAGTTGGTGTTTTGATAGGAATTGCAATGAATCTATAGATTGCTTTGTGTAGTATGGGTTGATCACACTGTAAATTCGTCAAATACTCAGACATGAAGTGTTTTCTTTGTGTATGCATAGTGTGTGCTCTCATACACGCATGTGTGCCTGTTTTCTGTCTCACTGCCCATATGTAAGAGCACTCCATCACTGAGTTGTATGACCAGCTTTATCTTTAGACAGAGGCTCACAAAGTTGGCCAGGCTAACCTAAATAACCTAAGCTGATAGACATTGAATCTGCAATCCTTCTGCCTTAACTTTCTTAGTAGCTAGGATTACAGACCAGTACCACCAGCCTGTTTTTAATTGCTTTCATAAATACTTTGTAGTTTTGATGCTGTGGGTTTTCTCTCTCTTTGGTGAATCTGTAGCTGAGTTTTCATTTGTAACTTTTAGAATTAGGAATAAGTTTTATTTTCAGATGATGATTTCTTCTTCAGATAATTTATTATTGTTGTACAAAAAGTTATACATTTCTGTATGCTGATGTTGTATCTTAACAGTATATAATATACTTCTGTAAAGCCAGTTAGAATGTCTTTCTGTTTTGGTCTCTGATTTTATTTGAATCTAGTTTTCCTAGTCGAAGTATGTCTATTATGTTTATCTTTTTTTCCTTGTGTGTTTGTGCACACATTGCATGTGTGAGTTTATACACTTGAAAAATCCAGTTCTTCATTTTGTGATGTTTTGTTTTTAGTCTCTTTTAGTTATTTCTCCTCTGAAATATGCTATCTCTTTCCTTCTGTTTGTTTTCAATGTAGTTTATTATTATGTTTCTTTCCCTTAAGTCACAAGCTACATTATAATTTTATAGAACTACAATCTTTTTTGTGGTTCATTACTAGTAAAAATGTAAATGTGTATGTAATTAAATGCATGTGTAACATTTAGTGTTGGGAAGATACATGCACACACACACACACACACACACACACACGGGCAGGAAAGATGTCTGTCTATATGTATATCACAAGCATGTGGGCAGCATTAGCTGGATTTAGCTTATACTTTTTTATAAAGATATGAAACTGGGAGGGAACATGTTAAGGGATAAATAAGGGATGAATAGGGGGTAAATATGATTACATTTCACTGTATAAATATACTTCACTCTCAAATAACAAAAAAAACTTTAAATAACTTTGTGACTGCATCAGGTCCTGGATACTCAAGGATATCATCCTTTAAAGTCAACTGGTTGCCAACCTTAACTCCACCTAAAGCCCCAGTGCCTTTATTGTGTGACATGGCAAGTTCATGTATGACAGGGATTAGGACAGTGGCACTTTTGGTTTACTGTTCAGCACGGAAGTCAATAGAATATGTCTCTGAAATCTAATGGCGCTTTCTAGAACGTAAGTCCTGTTCCAATATATTGGTTCATTGGATGCTTATTCAGCCTTGTGTGCTAGAAATGGCAGCTGCCATTGGATCCATAATAAAGAGGGGCCCATTTTAGAGAAAGAGGATCTAGAACTGAAAGAGAGAGCATATTCTCTGGATAAAAGTTACCAAGCGGCACCAAGGTATTTTATGTCTAGCCAAGTGTTCCTTGTAAGCCTTATTCAGCTGTTGTTAATCTACTCCATGTTTTATCATCCAGTATCCCTCTGTTGGTCACAGGATATCCTGAGAGATCTTGCCAGATGCATACTTCCCTACGTCGCTCTACTGGTCTACAAGTCAACTCATCGAAAAAGCACTTATTCAACATCTTGAGAAATACATGTTGACAGCTGTTTTTCTTTTCTAAGAATATAAAAATGACTTCAATGATAGCCTATCTTGTGCAAACTTAGCACAAGCCTGTAGATTTTGCAAAACACCTTTATGCATTTGGATAACCATCTCTCCACTATTCCCAACTCACTGTAGTTGAATCCTGCTTCTATTGTTCAACACAGAAGCCAAGATATAGCTATTTTATGTAGTTGAAAATGACCAGGGTTCAAGTCTAATGTGAGAAATACCTTTTCCTTCGTGTTACTGCCATGTCACTGCTTTTCACTTACCAGCTTGTCGGTGCCAATTTTATGTGACTTCCACCTCTTAAAACGCTTACCTTTCCTGACTTCTTCGCAGTCTTGGTCTTGTAACACTTTCTAGAAATCTTCAGCCAATTTAATTGGCAGGAGCACGCACTTAGTGTGTGCTCTCTTCTCATTCAGAAGAGAGATCAGACTGCATTGTCAGCAAACAAAATCATGGGCTCCAGAGCCCCAGTTAGGAAGCCACAGCTATGACAACCACGGAAGTGCTGTCATTGAGTATTGAGGTCACTGGCCTAGGTGGGGTACTGGGCCAGCATGTTGAGTTTCCCATCTTCAGTCACTTCATTTGCAGCACATACCCCCATTCCAATAGCACGTCTGGTTAGTCTGCTTGAACTCTTTCTGAATCTGTAGACTGTGCCTCTTCTCTTCCATATGTATGTTCAGTGTCACTAAATATGAGCATCTCTCAAAGTCCCACCCTTTTGTTCTTTGTGTGTACAGGTTTTGTCTTTTCTTATTTCAAACATATTATATTTCATATGCAGATAATTCCCAGTCTGTATATCACAGCCTAGCCTTTGTCCTTTGATCCAGGCTACAGACATCTGACTCCCCAGGTCTCCTGGTCTTTGAATCTTTGCATACCCAAGACAGATGCCCTCACTAACCCAGCATTGCTTCTCTTACTATTTAGCATCTTTGTCTCTCCTTCTTGCCTCCCTACCTGCTATAATTGCTCCAGGAGTGGTACGGCTGTCACTTCCTCTTTACCTCCATGGCTCCTGCTTCATTCTGTCATTTCCCCTGCTATCATCCTAGCTCAAAAACTTATTATATGCTGCATGATTGCAATAATCTAACTCAGTGATTCCCAGCCCTGGCTGCACGTTAGAATCACCTGGGGGAGCTTTAAAGAAATCTTATACCTGGTCTTAACCTCAGAGATTCTGATTAAATGGAACTGAAGTGGGGCCCTGACATTAGGGTTTTTTTTTTTTTTTTTAAAAATCCCCTAGTGATTCTGTACACAGCTGAATTTGAGAACTATGCAGTACAGTTCACTTTCATCTTCCCCCTCATATTTAATCTGTTTTTCCAATTAGATTAAGATTTTAAAGAATTCCTTCTTCATATACTCACCCATGCAAAATGTAATTTGTTAATTCCTCTGTGGTAACTTTCAAATTCATTAGTTTAGTTCCTACTACTCCTCATAATCCGACCTCAGCCCATACTATTAGCATGAATCAGGGATCCACTAACATGTCACCTACCGAATCTGCCTTGCAATCTCATACCTCCCTGCTGTTTTGACCCCCCTTTCTGTACCTACTCACGTGCACTTAGAGTCTGGTAAACACGCCCATGCTCTAGACCCAAGCGCTTCTGCACTGAATCACTTCTTCACACCTTTCCCTCTAAGCCAAATCCATCTCAGTTTGCACCAGACTCTATATTTTTTCACACAGCCCCAAGCATTGGAGTTTGGAGTTGCTAAACAGGTTCGAATCCTGGTTTCTCTGCTTCTTGCTGTGCAGTGTTGAAGAACTAGAGGCTCTCCCTGAGCTGTGTTTCCACACCATCTGTTCAAAGCCTGTGGTGATTACACTGATACCCTAGAGATTTCTGAAGAGAAGCCTGAATAAACGTCTGGCTTGAAAATGTCTAGTCCACAGGAAGTAATGAAGAAATGTGAACTCTGTGGTGGCTTTCACGATAATTTCTCTAGGTTCGTGCTATTATCCCAAACGCACTGTATGACAATGGAGGCCAAGACATTATTACCAAAGTTCTTGTCTTTACTATATCCTAAGCTTTTCCATGGAAAATATGTAACCTGACTATTAAATGGGTAATTTGATAGGTAATTATAAATACACCAAATAAAATTTAGCTAGCTGTGTCCTCGAGCCTGGCTGAACCACCCATTGGTAATGAAAGGATTTATAGAAACTTTTTTGGTTAAAAGCTATTGCATAACCTCAGAAAGAGACGGAGGAAAGCACCTTGTGGCCTTTTAAAATGTTTGTAATTCCCTGGTTATAGTTTAAGTAATAATCTTTAAGGGTTCACAAACCTCTGGGAATTCTACTAAATGCATTTGTATGTTCTTTCAAAAATGAATGCTGCCCCCCCTGCTTTGAGTCCTGAGAGTCTTTCACCTCCCAGGCCTCTGGTACATTCTGGAGGGTTCTCCCCTACCTCCTATCTGTAGTTGAATTAGGGAAAAGCTGGAGGAAGCTGAGGAAGAGGGTGACCTCATAGGAGGACCAGCAGTCTTAACTAACCTGGACCCCTGAGATCTCACAGACACTGGGCCATCAACCAGGCAGCATACACCAGCTGGTATGAGACCCCCCAACACATAGACAGCAGAGGATTGCCGGCACAGGACTCTGAACTCAGTCAGAGAAGATGCACCTAACCCTTAAGAGACTAGAGGCCCAGGGAGTGGGGGTGTGGGGGGTGCTTGTGAAGATGGGGATGGGATGGGAGGAGGTATGGGATGTAGAACAGTCAGAGTGTGGACCAGGAGGGGAATAAAGTCTGGATTGTTAAAAAAAAAAAAAGATTAAATAAAATTTTAAAAAATTAAGAAATGAGTGTTGATATGACTCTAATACATCAGGACCAACCACAGAACATGAAGTGAATTCTTTTCAGGCCAATTTACAATTTTGGTGAGTGGTCCTGTCTTGTTTGAATGCATCTCTGATTAATCTTCTTACAGACACCTCCCCAACAGGATCACCTGAAGGGGAATCACCCTGTACCAGAGACCAGCATGTCAACTTTTTCCTGAAGTTCTAGGCTGGGAATGTTTCTCTTTTACTACTCAGCCCTTTAAGATTTTTTTTTCCCCTTGTACCCCTTTCTTCTAATCCACAAAGGAAGAGGAGTTCTCTTTCAATAGAAAAGCTATCCATATGTCTCGGCACAGGCTACTATCGCTGCGAGAAAACACTATGACCAAAAACAAACTGGAGAGGAAAGAATTTATTTGGCCTCCACTTCTGCATCACAGTGCATCATCAAAGGTAGTTAAGAGCAAGGACTCAAACACAGGAACCTGGAGGCAGGAGCTCATGCAGAGGCCACGGACAAGAGCTGCAAGCTCATGCAGAAGCTGTGGAGGAGAACTGCTTACTGGATTTCTCCTTGGAGTTTGCCCAGTCTCCTTCCTTCCTTCCTTCCTTCCTTCCTTCCTTCCTTTCTTTCTGTCTTTCTTTCTCTCTCTCTCTTTTATTTTAGAATTTTTCATAGCTCTTTTTTTTATTAATTTTTTACACTCCATATTTTATCCTTTCCCTCATCCACCCTCCAACTGTTCCACATCCCATACCTCCTCCCCAAGCCCCTGTCTCCACGTGGATGTCCCCCACCACCACCCCACCTGACTTCTAAACTCCTTGGAGCCTCCAATCCCTTGAGGGTTCATCATCTCTCTGAATGAACACAGACCCGGAAGTCCTCTACTGTATGTGTATTGGGAGCCTCATATCAGTTGGTGTATGCTGCCTGTTTGGTGGTCCAATGTTTGAAAGATCTTAGGGGTCTAGATTAATTGAGACTACTGGTCCTTCTACAGGGTTGCTCTTCTCCTCAGCTTCTTTCAGCTTTTCCCTAATTCAACTACAGGGGTTATCTGCTTCTGTCACTTGGTTGGGTACAAATACCTACATCTGACCTTTTTGGCTGCTTGTTGGGTCTTCCAGTGTGTGGTCCCTTTTTGTGAGCACTCCACAGCCTCAGTAATAGTGTCAGACCTTGTGACCTCCCCTTGAGCTGGATCCTACTTTGGGCCTGTCACTGGACCTTCTTTTTCTCAGGCTCCTCTCCATTTCCATCCCTGTAATTCTCTCAGATAGGAACAATTATGGGTCAGAGTTGTGACTGTGGGATGGCAACCCCATCCCTCACTTGATGCCCTGTCTTCCTGCTGGAGGTGGGCTCTATAAGTCCCTCTCCCTAATGTTAGGCATTTCATCTAAGGTTCCTCCCTTTGAGTCCTGAAAGTCTCTCACCTTCCAGGCCTCTGGTGCATTCTGGAGCATACCTTCTGAGGTTGCCTGTTTCCATTCTTTCTTCTGGCCCTCAGGGCTTCAATCCTTTTCCCTCACCCAATATCAGATCAGGTTCCCCTCTCCCCCACCCCATCCACTTCAGTCTGCTTTCTTATAAAACCCTGGACCACTAGCCCAGGGTAGTATCACCCATAATGGAGTGGGTATGCCCTTCCTCCATCATCAATCTCTAATTTAAAAAAATTCTCTATAGGCTTGCCTACACCCCAATCTTATGGCGGCATTTTCCCAATTGAAGTTCCCTCCTCTCGGTTGACTCTTGTGTCAGGCTCATGTAAAACTAACTAGTACATCATATAAGAAAAGAAAGAGACAAGAAAAGTCTCTCCACATAAATATTCACACACATACATAAACACACACACACACACACACACACACACACACACATGAATACACTCATGTGCATATACACACGAACATATATTGAGGGGGATACTGTGGGAAGACCCAATGAGAAATCAGTTGACCATAAGTAATCAAGAGAGGCCTCAAAAAATCTTCCCAAACAGCACCCTAATCTTGAGCTTTGGGAAGTATGAAGTCTACCCTCCATCCTTTGATACTGAGACTAAACACACTAATAAACACACCAAGTGCAAACGTTTAATAGCTTGGTTTTCTGAGTGGAAAATATTGGTTTTCTTCCTTAGTCTCCTACTCACTCACTGTTATTGGCGATCTCTTGGACACCGTGATGCTAGCCTAGGATTTTACTGTTCGTCACAGTAAACTTTCATGATCCCTGATATAACCTTCCCTTTGAAAGACAATGGACATCAAGGACAACCCATGCAAGTCAAATTTTCCAGAATCTCATTTCTTACTCCTTGTCATCTTGAAGGAATGATTTATTTAGAAACCTTAAATTTTTATTTTGTTTATTTTTATTATTGTGGGTATATACTTGCCATTGCGTAAGTATGGAGATCAGAGGACACTTGGTAAAGTTAGTTCATGCCTCCCACATCTACACGAGTTCTTAGCATCAAAGTCACTTCATCAGGCTTCAGAGGCAAGTGTCTTTACCCATAAGCCATCTCACCAGATCCACCTAAAAACTTTCCTAAAATTTTTATGCATGCATTTAAATATTATAATTTAATGCTAACTTGATACAAAACTTTCTTTAAAAGAAAAAATATTACACCTTTTACGGCATGGTTGATAGTGGAATTTCGTACTAAATCCTTATATAGCCATCTTATTTGTCAGTCAATGTCACAATCCACTCACATCCCCTGGCACACTTAATCCTCAAAAGCACATATGTTAAGTTGATCCATTGTCCTGGTTACCAAAACAAGAACACTGAGATGCAGAGAAGCTGATGGGCCTTGAAATAAGCCTGAGCAATGATCCATGCACTCACGTGACTGCTATCACCTCTGCCCCTGCTGAAGACTGAGCTAAGAAATCCCCAGGACCAACGCCAGCTACAGCCCTGCTTTGGTTTCTTGATAACTTTTTGGAGGTCAGTTGTTTAGATAGATGATTCTCTTTCACAAACTTTATAAAAAGTCCATGTAAAAAAAACAAAAAACAAAAAACAAAAAAACAAAAAACAAACAAACAAAAAAACGCCGGGTGGTGGTGGTGCACGCCTTTAATCCCAGCACTTGGGAGGCAGAGGCAGGCGGATATCTGAGTTTGAGGCCAACCTGGTCTACAGAGTGAGCTCCAGGATAGTCAGGGCTATACAGAGAAACCCTGTCTCAAAAAAAAAAAAAAAAAAAAAAAGAAGGCCCATGCACAGACTACAACTTATGGTGGAACACACTAGGGCCCTGCAAAAGTCTTGATTACATCAAAAGCTCCTAAGTTGGCTCTACAGCCTCTCCAATAAATTTGTCATCAGATTGTTTTAAGTTATGTGTATGTGTATCTAGGTGTTGGTATATATGCATACATGCAAGTGACTCGGAGGCCAGTGATATCACATCTGCTGGAGTTATGAAAGTTATGAGCCACTTGATGTGCATAGTGGGAATGGGAGGTGTGTCCTCTGCAAGAGTAGTTTGCATAACCACTGAGCCATCTTTTCAGCTCTGTCTTCTGAATATCTGTAAGAACCTTTCCATCTCTCAGGATAGTTCCAATAATTCCTATTAGTCTCAGCCTCTTTCCTTTCTGGTCATGTCCATGTGCTACAGAGAAGTCAGCCCAGAACTTGGGAAATTCAATGTGTCACAGATCTTGGTTTCTAATACCAATCAAAACAACTCGATTTCAAAGTTCTTTCTCATTTTCTCTTCTATTATATTCAGTGTATCTGGTTTTATGTTAAGGTTCTCGATCCACTTGAACTTGAGCTTTGTGCAAGGTGATAAATATGGATCTATTTTCATTCTTCTACATACAGACCACCAGTTATACCAGCACCATTTATTGAAGATGCTTTCTTTTATACACTGTATGTTTTTGACTTTTTTGTCAAATATGAATCCATAGGTGTGTAAGTTTATTTCTGGGTCTTCAATTCTATTCCATTGATCAACCTGTTTGTCTCTGTATCAATACCATGTGGTCTTTATCACTATTGCTTTGTAGTACAGCTTGAGGTCAGGAATGGTGATTCCCCCAGAAGACCTTTTATTGTTGAGAATTGTTTTGGCTATCCTGGATATTTGATTTTCTATGTGAAGTTGAGAATTGCTCTTTCCATGTCTGTGAATTATTGTGCTGGAATTTTGATGGGATTGCATTAAATCTGTAGATTGCTTTTGGTAAGATGACCATTTTCACTATGTTAATTCTACCAATCCATGAGCATGGAAGATGTTTCCATTTTCTGAGGTCTCCTTTAGTTTATTTCTTCAGGGATTTGAAGTTTTTGTCATATAGATCTTTCACTTGCTTGGTAAAAGTTACACCAAGATATTTAATACTATTAGTGGTGATTGTGAAGGGTATGGTTTCCCTAATTTCTTTCTCGGCATGTTTATCATTTGTATAAAGAAAAGTGACTTATTTGTTTGAGTTAATTTTATATCCCACCACTTTGCTGAAGTTGTTTATCAGCTGTAGGACTTCTGTAGTGGAATTTTGAGGTCGCTTGTGAATATTATATCATCTGCAAATAGTTATACTTTGATTTCTTCTTTTCCAATTTGTATCCCCTTGTTCTCCTTTTGTTCTCTAATTACTCTAGCTAGAACTTCAAGTACTATATTGAATAGATAGGAAGAGAGTAGGCAACCTTGTCTTGTTCCTGATTTTAGTAGGAATGTTTCTAGTTTCTCTCCATTTAACTTGATGTTGGCTATTGGTTTGCTATAATATTGCCTTTATTATGTTTAGGTATATGCCATGAATTCCTGATCTCTTCAAGACTTTTAACATGAAGGGGTGTTATATCTTGTTGAAGGCTTTTTCAGCATCTAATAAGATGATCGTATGACTTTTTTTCCTTGACTTTGTTTGTATACTATATTACTTTGATGGGTTTTCTTATATTGAACCATTTCTACATCCCTGGGATGAAGCCTACTTGATTGTGGTGAATGATGGTTTTGATGTGTTCCTGGATTCGGTTTGTGAAAATTTTATTATTTTTGCATCAATATTCATGAGTGAAATTGGCATAAAGTTCTCTTTCTTTGTTGGATGTTTGTGTGGTTTAGCTATCAGTGTAACTGTGGCTTCATAGAATGAATTAGATAATGTTCCTTCTGTTTCTATTTTGTGGAATAGTTTGAGAAGTGTTGGTATTAGCTCTTCTTTAAAGGTCTGGTGGAATTCTGCACTAAAACAATCCAGTCCTGGGCTTTTTCTGTTGGGAGGTTTTTAATGAATATTTCTATTTCCTTAGGGGTTGTGGGACTGGTTAGTTTACCTGATCTCTATTGAACTTTGGTACATGGTATCTGTCTAGAAAATCATACATTTCATCTAGATTTTCCAATTTTGTTGAGTATAGGCTTTTGTAGTAGGTTCTGATGATTTTTTAAATTTTTTCAGTTTCTGTTGTTATGTCTCCCTTTCAGTTCTGCTAATTTGAATACTGTCTCTGTGCCCTTTAGTTAGTTTTCTAAGTGTTCATCTCTCTTGTTGATATTCTCAAAGAACTAGCTCTTGGTTTTGTTGACTTTGTATGTTCTCTCTATTTCTATGTGGTTGATTTCAGCCCTGAATTTTACTATTTTCTGCTGTCCTATTC